>CAUYON010133982.1:0-48496 GCA_963573935.1 Arctocebus calabarensis
CTCTCTCCCCCTAAATGCTCCTCTGCCCCACCACTGCTAGGTGCTTGACCCCTTCACTGGGGCTCAAGATTGAGTTGTACTTTATACTCCATATTGATTCAACTGTATTGGCACACCCTGATTTCACTTCTTCATTCTAGACGTGATGCTCATCCCTAGTAACAGGTGATGCCATGTGCAAATACTTTTCACTTCTTCATTGTAGACGTGATGCTCATCCCTAGTAACAGGTGATGCCATGTGCAAACACTTTTCACTTCTTTATTCTAGACATGATGCTCACCCCTAGTAACAGGTGATGCCATGTGCAAACACTTTTCACTTCTTCATTGTAGACGTGATGCCCATCCCTAGTAACAGGTGATGTCATGTGCAAACACTTTTCCCACTTCTAGGTACAATCCATCGAGTCCAAGCTGGACTGCCTGCTCGACATCTACCAGCAGGTCCTCCGGAAAGGCTCGGCCTCCGCCCTCACTTTGGCTTCATTCCAGATCCCACCTTTTGAATGTGAACAGACATCTGACTATCAGAGCCCTGTGGATAGCAAAGACCTGTCCAGTTCTGCACAAAACAGCGGCTGCTTATCCAGATCAGCCAGTGCCAACATCTCGAGAGGGCTGCAGTTCATTCTGACGCCGAATGAGTTCAGCGCTCAGACTTTCTATGCGCTTAGCCCTACTATGCACAGTCAGGCAACACAGGTGCCAATGAGTCAGAGCAATGGCTCCGCGGTCGTGGCCACCAGCAACATTGCAAACCAAATAACCACGGCGCCCAAGCCAGCAGCCCCGACAACTTTACAGATCCCACCTCCTCTCCCAGCCATCAAGCATCTGCCCAGGCCGGAGACCCTGCACCCGAACCCCGCAGGCTTACAGGAGAGCATTTCCGACGTCACCACCTGCCTTGTTGCCTCCAAGGAAAATGTCCAGGTTGCACAGTCAAGTCTGACCAAGGACCGTGCCCTGAGGAAAAGCTTCGACATGGGGGGAGAAACTCTGTTGTCTGTCCGCCCCATGGTGCCGAAGGACTTGGGCAAATCTTTGTCTGTTCAAAACCTGATCAGGTCGACTGAGGAACTGAACATACAGCTTTCAGGGAGTGAGTCGAGTGGCTCCAGAGGCAGCCAAGATTTTTATCCCAAATGGAGGGAATCCAAATTGTTCATAACTGATGAAGAGGTGGGTCCCGAAGAGACAGAGACAGACAATTTCGATGCCACGCAGCCTGCCAGGGAAGCTGCTTTTGCGTCGGACTCTCTAAGGACTGGAAGATCGCCATCATCTCAGAGCATTTGTAAGACAGGAGAGAGTACAGATGCCCTCAGCTTGCCTCATGTCAAACTGAAATAAGGTGTTTTCTTTCCAGACTTAGCAGTTCCTTTAGCCATACATATCATTGCATGAACTATTTTGAAAGCCCTTCTAAAAAGTTGAAATTGCAAGAATCAGGAAGCACATGAAAGGCAGTTTATAAGCCCGTAATCTTTTAATTGCATGAAAATGCATGTTTAGGGATGGCTGAAATTCCAAGGTGCATCGACATTTCACTCATTCACTTAGCAATGTACCTTGAGTTAAAAAGCCTGAGAAATCAAACACAGCTAATGCTAGGGGGTGTGCGAAGACATCACAATGAGGTCATTTAGAAGATTGGATGCTGTATTTCAAAATTATGAGAGTAAAAAACACCTTCCAATTTCAGGCATTTCTGCTTTGTGACTAAATATGAAATGCGTTTTCAAAATTAGGCCATAATGTATATTTAAACACAATGGCTATCAACAGCTGCTAACAAGTTATCAAGGAAAGCAGAATTTGGGAATAATAGAAATGGCTGCTTATTTCAAGATATATTTGCCAACCCATTCCTATCCAGTCATTTTATTATTAATGTAATTTGAATGTCAATTTGTGTGCTTTTGGTGATTTAGCGCTGTGGCGAGCAATTTTGCACATCATTTCCATGTTGTTCTTTATGACAAGAATGTTCTTCAATTAGAAAAATGTGCAAATAATGAAATTCAGGGCCAGTGGGGCAAATAGACGATTTGACCAGTTGACATATTTGACTTTATAGAAACATACTCCCTGATGGCAGAATCAAGCGTACAAGTGGTGAATTCCTACACGAGCATAGAAGGAATCGATGGGTGGAACAGCCAGTGTGACTGGGCTGGTCTCTCCTCAGTGGCATCAGCCCCAGGCTTGCCAGTAGTGCACCTGTAAGAAGCTATTCTCATTCAGCTGACATATTGGCAGGCCCCTGCAGAATGGGACATTTGAGTGGCACTGAGACAGGAAAGGCTTGAAAGGAATCCACAAACACCACCAGGAAATAGGCAAAGTTAAAGAAAATGACCTCCGTCTCAAGGAGCAATGAGAGGGAGAGAAAGAAACCAAAAGAAAAGAAGTAGATTTTTTTAGAGAGTGAGTATTGCTAGGGAATTCAACTACCTAAACGTCCCTTATTCTTATATATAAACAGAGAATTTTGCAAGGTATTTATTTTTTAATATGCCCTGAATGTCTTTTGCTATTATGTGTACATTTTGCATATGAAAGGCTAAAGTTCTTTTACTTTTTATACTGTAGTGAACATTTTCTATTCTCCCCAGAAACATTGTTCCAAATCTGAAATAACTGGTTCCGTTTCCTGGTAAGTATTTACAATTAGAAGCCAGATAGCACCGTTAGGGTATGCAGATCAAAACTCTTACTGATATAACATGGCAGCAGAAAGACCAAGGGAAACAAAATGAAAACGTATTTATCAGAAAGCAAGCATTGCTGGCCGCTTGTCAGACACCAGTCTAGCTGTCTAGAGCATCAGATCTTCAGCCTAAGTAACGGCGTTCAAAAGGCAAGGAGATGAGAGATAGCATGTGAGTTCAGTTAAACGCTAGCCAGGGCAGGACTCGAGAAAGGAAGAGGTTTATGTTCTTGGCAGACATTAGTGCTGGCCCCAGAGATATGTCCCCAGCAGCTAGGCAAGAATGAGCAGGGACCTCAAAGGAAGAAGGAGGCCCTGAACTCCACCAGTCTTCCCAACTTTCTCCCCAGCAGGCTGGCTCCATCCCTGACTCTCCCCTGCTTTTCCTTTTTTGTTAACTGATTATTGATTTCCTGACACTACTTTGCTTCTGAACTTCACCAGGCCTTAACCAGCCTCCATCCCCTGGTAAACCAATTCATTCTACCTAAATTGTGCTTCTCAGCCTTGTAAAATCCTTTCCCTTTTGATAAACACTGAGACTTTGAAAGCTTCCTCTTCTCATCCCACTTGGATTCCCACACACTCCCCTGGAGTGTCACATTCAGAACCTTCTCAGCTGCTGGAGACACATGGAAGATGGGGTCTAAATTTTACACTCCAGTTAAAAAGATTTTGTTTATTTTTTTTTTGGAGACAGTCTCATTTTGGCACCCCCAGTAGAGTGCCTGGCATCACAGTTCACAGCAACCTCAGACTCTTGGGCTCAAGCGATTCTCTTGTCTCAGCCTCCTGAGTAGCTGGGACTACAGGCACCTGCCCGGCTATTTTTAGAGATGAGGTCTTGCTGTAGCTCAGCCTGGTCTTTTTTTTTTTTTTTTTTTTGAGACAGAGTCTCAAGCTGTTGCCCTGGGTAGAGTGCAGTGATGTCAAAGCTCACAGCACCCTCCAACTCAGGCTCAAACGATCCTCTTGCCTCAGTTTTCTATTTTTAGTAGAGACAGGAGTCTTGCTTTTTTCTTAGGCTGGTCTCGAACCCATGAACTCAAGCTATCCACCCGCCTCGGCCTCCCAGAATGCTAGGATTACAGGAGGGAGCCACCACACTTGGCCATTGTTAATCTTTTAAAGCAATTATTTTCATTTTCCAAATGCAGGCTGTTAGTAAATTATTAAATGAAACTTTCCATCTACCCACGTCTCCACTGAACCTGAAGTTGTGATGCACCTCCCAAGGGTGTTGCACATGTGAGCACACACACACACACACACACACCCCTCCACTGACCTGAAGCAGACTCTCTCCAACCATTAGCCAGGAAGGTGAGGGAGGCAGCAACTTTCAGGTAGCACTGATTCTTGGACACACTCTGTCCTGGGTCGACCCCCACTGGCAGCAGGAATTCTGAATGTATCGGGGACCCCTCCTAAGGCCTTGTTAGGCCTCAGACACAGTACACTTCATCCAGCATTGCTAAAGACTGAAGATTCAGAAACAAAACCTGAACACATCACTGAGGTCTTAATCGTAGAAAAATGTGATAAACCATGTTGTGAAAAACTTTTATACATTGAAGCCATTACCACTCTGTGTCTATCTTAACGCTAGCACAAAAATTTTTATCTTTTTGTTAAAAGATAGTTGTATTGTGTGAAAACTGTAGGATTCTGTCTGTTGCGTCACTATCTGTGGAAATGACAGGGGTCTCCCATTTACACTTGGCAAAGTCCATTGGTCAATCCCAAGGGTGTCTTGAAGCACAGCTCAGCGGAGCGCTGAGTGGCCACAGGCTGTCTCAGTTCAAGTTTGTCCGCCTTCTTCGCGTGTGGGGTTGACCAAGCTACTGCTTAACTGCAAACAGCCCTTGTATGAGATTCACTAAAACATTTTGCTGTGTCTGATTTAAATGTTTGCCTTTTGTTCAACTAAATTAATATCTGTAGATTGCAAGTTTCATTTCAAAAACGACATTTCATTGAGTTTCTAAGTCTTTATCTCCCGTTCTAAGGTGCCTTTCTAACCTCCCTTGACTCAGCATGATTCCGAAAGTTCTCAATTTGCAGGTAAAACAAACCTAATAGAGAGGAGGAAATCAGGCACAAAGCAACTAATTCTCACGCCCATTTGCAAAACAAAACTGTAAGGAATGATGAAACCTTTGAGACAAAACTGATGGGTCACTCCATTCGATCAGATTGAGGAAGTGTCGTAAATATTAACTTAGCTCCCCACAAGCTGATTTTTTTTTGCCTTAAATGACATGGTAGTGTTTTTGTGAGAGAAATTTAATTTAATATAATTATGTGCATTTAAGTGAGCAGTTCAAAAAGTCATGTATGACAATGCAACTGTCTGTTTCCTGAAAACAAATAAATCAAGAACATCATTTCCATTTCAAGCTACCATTAAAATGTAATTTCCTTTGCTCTCTTTTACTGGGATTATTTGTTTTAAAGTAAAACATTAAAAAAGATGTCTACAAACAGCTAGTGTGACTATTTTTATCTGGTTCTGAACAGACTGATCCAATTTAAAAAAATTGGCTGTGTACAGATTTGGGAATGAAATATAAAAATTAATCTTTTTGCAGTGTTGCTGAGGAAGTCTTTGGTAATTTGGGAAAGTGGGAAATCTACATATACTCTTAAAGGTACCATAAAAAAAACACTAATTAGATTTTGGTCACAATTCACACAACTACACATGTGAGTTTTGTGTTAACTGTAATAAAAATGTTTGCTGAATAAGTGATCAAGGGACCAGGATGGGTGCCCAAATGCTGCAGCCTCTGGCTACTCAGCTTTGTCCTCCCAGGGCAGGGATTCTGCCCCAAAACAACCTTTTCCTATTATTCCCTGAAAGATCTCATTCCAAGGCCAGACACTGTGGCTCCCACCTGCATGCCTTGCACTTTGGAAAGCCAAGGTCAGATGATCTGAAGTCAGAAGTTTCAGACTAGCCTGAACAAGAGCAAGCCCTCATCTCTACAAAAAGCTAGAAAAATTAGCCAGGCATGGTGGAATGTGCCTATACTTGGGAGACTGAGACAGGAGGATTGCTTGAGCCCAAGAGTTTGAGGCTGACCTCTCTGCACTCTAGGCCGGATGACAGAGTGAGACCCTGTCTGGAAAAAAGAAAAATCCCATTCTTTCGGTTCCACTAACAATTTTGCAGTAAGTGCTCAGTATTCATTACGGTGGAATTATTTTCAAGAAGGCTCAGAATGTTAGAACTCTGGAATAAAAAAGTAAAAACAGCCTTAACAGAGGTATTTTAGACACAAGGAAAAAGAATGACAGAATGTTACCCTGGAAGGAGGCGTCTTCCCACCATGGCTCTGAAAAGATCAAACAGGTATGTATCTATTCTATCAAATTCTACCAGGAGTAGGGATCTACAGCCTCAAGGCCACATATGCCCTCCAGATCCCCAAGTGCAACCCTGCAACTGACTCCAAACTTCACAGAACAAATTCCTTTATTAAAAGGATTTGTTCAGGCCAGAGAGGTGGCTCAGGCCTGTAATCCCAGCACTCTAGGAGGCCCAGACAGGTTGGATTGGTCGAGCTCAGAAGTTGGAGACCAGCCTGAGCCAGAGTAAGACCCTGTGTCTACTAAAAATAGAAAAACCGGCCAGGCATGGTGGTGGGTGCCTGTGGTCCCAGCTACTCAGGAGGCTGAGGCAAGGCGATCACTTACACCCAAGAGTTTGAGGCTGCTGTGAGCTATGACAGCACAGCACTCTACCCAGGGTCACAGAGTGACTCTGTCTCAAAAATAAAATAAAAATGAAAGGATTTCGTCTATAAAATTTGTGAAAAGTCTGCACCCAAGGAGCTAGAAGGCCACATGTGGGCACAACAGGTTCCCCCAAATTGTATGGAACATGCTTGACCAACTTAAAAATGTAAACTGCTCCTAAACATTTTAGAAGGTATATTCGCTGTACCTCCCACCCCTATCATTTGAAAGCAATATATATGCCAGGCACAGTGGCTCATGCCTAGCACTTGGGAGGCCAAGGCAGGTGGATTGTCTGAGCTCATGGCTTTAAGACCAGCCCAAGGCAGAGTGAGACCTCATCTCTAAAAATAGCCAGGCATTGTGGCAGGCACCTGTAGTCCCAGCTACTGGGGAGGCTGAGGCAAGAGAATCACTTGAGTCCTAGAGTTTAAGGTTGCTGTGAGCTATGGCAACACAGCACTCTACCAAGGGCGACAAAATGAGACTCTCTCAAAAAAAGAAAGGGAAGGAAAGCAATATATACTTACAACAATTATCCTACCCTAACCATTGATTAAAATCAGATTTCCAAACCTTGAAATGACCATTATCCTCATTTCCACTACAACAAGAATCTGGTACAAGTGAAACTTGTTTCTTGGGAAAAAAATTGTATTAACTGCAACAAGATTTCTCCCTCTAACCTACCGAATTCCAAATTCCTAAGGTTCTTACAACATTTCAAATCAGAAGCAGAAATTTATGAGATACATTATGCAAATTATAGAGTTATGTACTGCCCTGAAAATTACAGTACCACAAAACTGGTGAATGGCCAAACTTTCCTGTACAGCAGGGGATCCTCAAACTTTTTAAACAGGGGGTTCACTGTCCCTCAGACCAGTTGGAGGGCTGGACTAAAAAAAAAAAAAAAACTATGAACAAATTCCTGTGCACACTGCACAAAGACGTCCTAACTTCAGGGAAAAAAGGCCCCCCTTAACCATAAATAAAAGGCCCTACTAACTACAAAAAAAAAAAAAAAATAGAACTCCTAACTTCAAAAAAATAAATCCTAACTTGTTCTCACCTCAGTCCTCAGGCAAGCACCTGAGACTGAGAGGAGGAGTCGAGAGACAGAGAGAAGGAGGGGAGTAGGAGAGTGCAGTGCACATTCCACACATGTGCACTGCTTCCTGGGACGAGTTGGCTGCTAAGCAGGACAAAAACACCTGGTGGCCGTAGTTTGAGGACCCCTGTTGTACAGCCTGGGCTCTGTTGCTCCATCCTGTTGAATGAATCATGCTAACGCCATTTTGTTAAAACTAACTCATTTTGTTCCACAGCCTTTCACTAACTCATTTTGTCCCACAGCTTTTCACTAATTCTACTTTGTCCCACAGCCTTCAATTTGCAGCTGCATACCAAAGGTCAATTTGCAGCTGCATACCAAAGGTGATAGGCAACCTGCTCCCTCCTCCACCCCCGGCTTCAGTATGTCTGTCCTGAGGAATAATGGCACCCACCCTCGGCCCCAGTAGTAGTAAATCCTTCCCCAGGCTAATTAGCCCAGAACAGACATTGTCCAGTCCCCTAAACCCGTAACAGCTCTCCTAGCAGTTTGCCCAACACCCCTCCCTTTGTTCCTTTCTGTATCCTTAAAACTGCTCTCCCCTCTGTGGTTGAGGCTTCTCTGCTCTCCTACTGCATCAGGAACAGGAAGCCCTAGCCCGAGCTAGCTAATAAACTACCTCTTGCTTTTGCATTGGACTTGGTCATTGGGTGATTTGTGGGGGGACCCTGCGATTTGGGCACAACACTGTAATCCTAGCACTCTGGGAGGCTGAGACAGGAGAGTCACTTTGTTGCAGGAAGATGAGGCCCAACAGAGAGAAAGAGCACCCAAACACCATGTTTGTAAGAGGAAGGGCTTTATTCCGCTGGCGGAGCTTACTGAGCATAGTAAGACCACAGGAGAATTCAAAATGGCCATGTTCCCCAACTGGCTTATTGTGGGGTTAGAAATCCCCACATGTACGTCTCATGTACGTCTCATTCAAGTGAGCCACTAATGGGTTAAATTGGCTTCTGCCTTCACAGAAAAAGCAACAGGTTTGGGCTACCCTGAGGCAAACACAAAGACTATTTTCTGCTCATCTGGACAGGAGACAGATACTTTGAAGTTTTTGCAGCCATTGGTTCCAAGGAGTTAGAAGCTGAAAAGCTTCTTACCTGGAGACACAATCCAGAGGTTGCTAATGTGAAACATTTTGTCAAAAGCCTAAAGATCTGGGCACTGTGGAGAAACAGTCATAAACCTATTTAAGGTTAACTTGGTAAGTTTCAGAAAACAGTTCCCCTGTAGCTCTGTCTCTCTTATTTGTATGTAGGTTTCTTATACAAAAGCTGAGGCTCATTTACAAGGAGTTAAGGTAAAAGAGCACTGTGCTGGTTTGCAGAGTTGATGTCTGCCACTGAGGTTTAGAGTTAGATAGAGGAAGTTAGATAATGGTGAATGTTGTAAATCATAGATTAAGTGTGCACATGACTGCCAATGTATATAAGGTGGTCAGAAATAAAGTTAATTTGCTACACGCCACAACAGAGCTTGTAGCCTGCTTCTTGTGCCCCTTCGTAACATTACAAAGTGAAATTACACCTGAAGCAAAGCTGCAGCCCCTCCCTCCGGTCATGCAACAGCTTGGTCTTTGCCTTTTTATCTCCAGTCAAAAAGTTCCAACCCACAAGTACCTTTCTCATTGGTCAGTTTGAATCAAGCAGGAGAAGCTGCTCCAGCACCTATGGCTCAGTGGGTACGGTGCCAGCCCCATATACCAAAGGTGGTGGGTTCAAACCCAACCCCAACCAAACTGCAAAACAAAAAAATAGCCAGTATTATAGTGGGCGCCTGTAGTCCCAACTACTCAGGAGGCTGAGGCAAGAGAATCGCCTAAGCCCAGAAGTTGGAAGTTGCTGTGAGCTGTGACGCCACAGAACTCTACCAAAAGCGATAAAATGAGACTCTGTCTCTAAAAAAAAGGGGGGGAGGATTATTTTCCTTCTGGGTAGATGCCCAGTAATGGGATTGCAGGATCAAATGGGAGGTCTAGCCTGAGTTTTTTAAGGGTTCTCCATACTTTCTTCCAAAAAGCTTGTATCAATTTGCAGTCCCACCAGCAGCATAAAAGTTTTCCCTTCTCTCAACATCCATGCCAGCATCTGCAATTTTGAGACTTTGTGATGTGGGCCATTCTCACTGGGATTAGATGGTATCTGAGGGTGGTTTTGATTTGCATTTCTCTAATAATTAGGGGTGATGAGCATTTTTTCATGTTTGTTAGCCATTCATCTGTCTTCTCTTGAGAAGGTTCTATTTATCTCTCTCTTGCCCAGTGGTATAAAGGATTACTGTTTGTTTTTGAGTCATTCTGTTGCCTAGGCTAAAGTGTCTTGGTCTAGCCTACCTCATAGCAATCTCATACTCCTAGGTTCAAGTGATCCTCCTGCCTCAGCCTCCCAAGTAGCTGAGACTACAGGCATATGCCTTGATGCCCATCTAATTTTTCTATTTTTAGTAGAGATAGGATCTCACACTTGCTCAGGCTGGTATTGAACCCCTGAGCTCAAGCAATCCACCTGCCTCATCCTCCCAGAGTGCTGGGATTACAGGCATGAGCAACCTTACCTGGCCCATTTACTGATTTATTATAAAGGATATTACAAAGAATACAGATGAAGAGGCACACAGGGCCAGGTTATGTGGGAAGAGCAGGCCAGCCTCCAGGTATCTCCCTGTGTTCAGGCGTCCATGATCTCCACAAACACAGTCCTTTTAGATTTTCATAGAGGTTTCATTTTGCAGACATGACTGATTAATCATTGGCCATTGGTGATTAATGTATCCCTCCACCCCTTTCCCCTCTCCAGAGTTGGGGGGCAGAAATGAAAAATCCCAATCCTGTAGTAATCTTACCTTGGTTTTCTGTGACCAGCTCCAGTCCTGAAGCTATGTGGGGCCCCAGCCACCTGTCATCTCATCAGCACTCATCACTTTGGGGATTCCAAAAGTTTTAGGAGCCATATGACAGGAAAGGGGACTAAGATCAAATACTGTACATGTGATTTCACAGTATCGGACTCTCCTACTCTGTGACTCCATCATCTTTACAGACTACTCCAGGCTCCTCATTGCTTTTCATCAGCTGGCTGTCAGTGTTGCGGTGAATTCCATCATCCCTTTTCTCCCTCGTGCTTCATACATTGCCCCAGGGGGTCCCGCCTATAACTCACCTACCACAGCAGGAAGATCCTGCCCAATCACTTTCCGACCCAGAGGACCCTCCTGAGCATCACCTCTAGATGTCTTCACTTGGGCCCAAAGTCATGTTGAATGCCCCAGATTAAAACGATAAGGGCGGAGACATCTTGTTCACTTTGTACTTCTTTCTGGCTTTTCTCACATCACCAGGTAGTAGGCATTCGTATGTTAATGAATTAAAGCTCCAAGCCTTTTATTCAGCTTTCAACAACTTCCAACCTCTAACTTCAGAAGCCTTCCAGTCTAAGGGAAAGTGTGCTCATCCACTCTCATTCACACTGTGTCACAGATTTAATCTGTTACTTTTCCCAAAGGTCCTGTATTTTTTTAGCTCCTGCCAAATAACACATCATTGTGTTTCTACAAGAGGGAGCAGATCACCTCTGTGGGTAGCCCCACTCTCATGCCATCTAAGCCTTAGCATCCTTGGTCTCTGTCCCTATTCCAGCCCCCAAAACACCTGGCTCAGACCCATAGATGACGCTCATGCCTGGCTTGTCCATTCATCAGAAAGACTGACTTCTTTCAAACCTCTGTAACAGAAAGGATAGCCTAAAAGGGGTTGAGGGGGTAAAAATGTTTCCTACCCCTTCAAAATCCCCTTACCCCTTTCTGAAACTTAAAACCTAGATCCCTGTCTCAGACCAGTGGTCGAGAGGGACAGATAAAGGTTTTTTGTCCTTTGTGCCACAGATAGCTTAAGGGAATCATCTGCACAGAGGCCACCAGATCATTTTAGCCTGAAACGGGATGAGCCAGGCAGAGCCCACGAGACTGTCCTACTCCAAGATGGGATTATGGGATTAATCACAAGCCTGAAAGGCTCTTTGGTTCTGCTCAGAATCGATAATTTGGATTTTGAGGACTGGCTCATGCCTGCGATCCTCGCACTCTGGGAGGCCGAGGTTGGTGGATTGCTTGAGCACAGGAATACGAGACCAGCCTGAGCAAAGCAAAACCCTATCTCTATCAAAAATTTAAAAACCAGCCAGGTGTTATATAGGGTGCAGGTAGTCCCAGCTACTTGGGAGGCTGAGTCAAGTAGATCACTTGAGCCCAAGAGTTTGAGGTTACTGTGGTTATGATGCCACAGCACTCTCCCAAGGGTGACTACTTAAGATGCTGTCTTAAAAAAGAAAAAAATAGTTCTGCTAGAAGAAAGGCAGTGAAAGAATGTAGTCCAAAAATAAAAAATGTCTATCAGGATTAGTTACCATTATTGTGTGTTTTATAAAATCAGAAAACCAATGCACTGAGAAATCAGTAAATTGACAAAGATCACAAGAGCTACTCAGTGGTAAAGCAAAGTAGGATTTAAATGGATGTCCTCACTCCAGTGTTTAAAATATTAACTCCTACGTCATAATACTGAGGATTGCCCACACAGAAGTCTTTGGGGACTGGGATTTAGAGAGCAGAATTATAGACTTAAGAAGTCAGAATGTTGGGCCAAGTGCAGTGGCTCACGACTGTAATCCTAACACTTTGGGTTGGGAAGCCGAGGCAAGTGGCTTGCTTGAGCTCAGGAGTTCAAGACCAGCCTTAGCAAAATTCAGACACCCCCCCATCTCTAAAAATAGCCAGGCACATTGGCAGGCGCCTATACTTCCAGCTACTCTTGAGGCTGAGGCAAGAGGATTAATTGAGCCCAAGAGTCGTCTGAGATTGCTATGAGCTATGACGCCACAGCCTTCTACCCAAGCCAACAAAATGAGACTCCATCTCAAAAAACAAAAAAAAGACAGCAGCACCTATGGCTCAGTGAGTAGGGTGCCAGCCCCATATACCAAGGGTGGCGGGTTCAAACCCGGCCCCGGCCATACTGCAACAAAAAAAATAGCCAGCCATTGTGGCAGGCACCTATAGTCCCAGCTACTCGGGGAGGCTGAGGCAAGAGAATTGCCTAAACCCAAGAGCGAGAGGTTGCTGTGAGCTGTGACGCCATGACACTCTACCCAGCAGAGTAAGAATTTGTCTCTTAAAAAAAAAAGAGAGAGAGAGAATGTTAATTTGATAACTTTTGGTGTGAAATTTAACTGAGGTAGAAATGTTCTTTTTTGCATGTCTTTTACAAATTAAGTTTTCCTTCTACTTATGAGCCATCAATCTTTAAATTATCAACTTAGAAGTAAACACGATATTCCTTTGAGAATAGTGCGATTTGATTGTTTTCCTTCTTCCAGTCTAGATTCAAAATATTTTTCCTCTGTGAATACGATCTGTCCGGCTTTTTTTTTGACAAAGTCCAACTCTGGCACCCTGGATAAGCCATGACATCATAGCTCACAGCAACTTCAAACTCCTAGGCTCAGGAGATCCTTTTCCTTCAGCCTCCTGAGTAGTTGGGACTACCCACCACCACCACCTGGCTATTTTTTGGAAACCAGGTCTCCCTCTTGCTCAAGCTGATCTCAAACTCCTGAGTTCAAGAAGCAATGCACCAGCTTCAGCCTCCTGGAGTGCTAGGATTCCAGGTATGAGCCACCACCAACTCTTTTTTTTTTTTTTTTTTAAGAGACAGAGTCTCACTTTGTCGCCCTCAGTAGGGTGCCATGGCATCACAACAATCTCCAGCTCTTGGCCTTATGTGATTCTCTTGCCTCAGCCACCTGAGTAGCCGGGACTACAGGCGCCCACCACAACGCCCAGCTATTTTTTTTGTTGCAGTTTGGCAGGGGCTGGGTTCAAACCTGCTACCCTCAGTATATGGGGCCAGCAGCCTACTCACTGAGCCACAGGTGCTGCCCCAACTTTTATTTTTTAACTGGGTATGTAGACCTGACTCAGTGCTCATACCTGTAATCTTAGCATTCTGGGAAGCCAAGGCAGGAAGATCCCTTGAGCTCCAGACCAGCCTGAAGAAAGCAAGACCCCCAGCTCCACTAAAACTAGGAAAACCTATCCTGGCATTGTGGCCGGTGCCTGTAGTCCCAGCTCCTGGGGAGGCTGAAACAAGAAGATCACTTGAACCCAAAAGTTTGCAATTGCTGTGAGCTGTGATGCCACCACACTCTACCAAGGGACACAAAGTGAGACTCTGTCTGAAAAAAAAAATGTATATGCAGTACCAGAAAACTATTACTATAGAAAATTCCTATTTATACTTTAAATGTCCAGGACCTTTGGATGTAATTCTCTTACAGTGCATCTTGTTGGAGAGAAACCCTATTGATGCAAAGAGTAGGAGAAAGTCTGCAATGGTAACTCTATCAAACCTGAGAAATACACTGGGGACAAGTCCAATAAATGCAATGAAACTAAAAAAATTCTTCTCAAGAACATCAGACTCATTGTTGAATTAGAGAGCCAATAGTAGAGAAAATACTATAGACCGTCAATAAGGTCTAAAGCCAATCACTGACCCAATAACCTAAATATGTGCCAGGAAAAATCTTTTACTTGTGGACTGGGCACATGATTACACACACCTGTAATCCTGGAACTCTGGGAGGCCAAGGTGAGTGGATTGCTTGAATGCAGGAGTTCAAGACCAGCTTGAGTGAATTCAAGTCCAGTTTGAGCAACAGCCAGACCCGTCTCTACTAGAAAATTAGAAAAACTAACCAGGTATTATGGTGGACACCTGTAGTGCCAGCTAATTGGGAGGCTGAGGATCGCTTGAACCCACGACTTTGAGGTTGCTGTGAGCTATGACCCCATAGCACTCTATCCAAGAGTGACAGAGATAATTCCTGGGAAGTTTTTGTCCCATCTCAATTAAGTCTCACCCAATGCCCACTGGAAAATACAAACTCAATCAATGAGAACTGTTTCAATGTCCTTTCATCCTATTTTGGACAAAAGAAAACTCACATTTCGATTTGGCATGGTGGCTCATATCTGTTATCCTAGCACTCTGGGAGGCTGAGGCAGGCGGATTGCCTAAGCTCATAGCTTCCAGACCAGCCTGAGCAAGTGTGAGACCCCCGTCTCTAAAACTAACCAGGCGTTGTGGCGGGCGCCTGTAGTCCCAGCTACTGAGAGGCTGAGATAAGAGAATCACTTGAGCCCAAGAACTTAGAGGTTGCTATGAGCTGTGACACCATGGCACTCTACTGGAAGGCAACAGTGTGAGACTCTGTCTCAAAAAAAAAAAAAAAAAGCCAGATAGTAAGTATGTTCTGTTTTATGGTATGCAGTCTCTGTCAAAACTAATCAACTAACTCAATACTGTAGTGCAAAAGTAGTCAGAGATGATACCTAAATTTGGGTATAGCTGTGTCCCAATAAAACTATCAAAAGAAACTGAATTTTATATGAAATGAAATATAATCCTTTCTTTGATTGTTTTTAAACCATTTAAAAATGTAAAAATGGGTCCAGCGTGATGGCTCACACCTGCAACACCAGCACTTTGGGAGGCAGAGGGGAGAGGATCCTTTGAGCTTAGGAGTTGGAGACCAGCCTCAGTAACATAGCCAGACCTCATGTATACAAAAAGAATTTTTTTTTTTAAGAGACAAACTCTCACTATGTTGCCCTCAGTAGAGCACTGTGGTGTCACAGCTCACAGCAACCTCCAACTCCTGGGTTTAGGCGATTCTTCTGCCTCAGCCTCCCAAGTAGCTGGGACCACAGGCACCCGCCACAACACCTGGCTATTTTTTTATTTCAGTTTGGCTGGGGCCAGGTTTGAACCCACCACCCTTAGTATATGGGGCTGGCGTCCTACTCACTGAGCCACAGACACCGCCCCTTCAAAAAGAATGTTAAAAATTATGCAGGTGTGGTGGCATGTGCCTATCATCCCATTATTCAGCAGGCTAGGGCAAGAGGGTTGCTTGAGCCCCAGAGTTGGAGATTGCTGTGAGCTAGGCTGGTGCCACAACACTCTAGCTTGGGCAACAGAGTCTGTTTCAAAAAAAAAAAAAAAACCTGGCCATGTTAAAACCACGTGATTAGCAACTCTTGCTGCCTACAATTCAAACACTTCCTAACACGTGACCACTCCACTCTTGTTCAAGAGCCATAATCTCTCTCCTACAGCAACGCAGTTGCCTCAGTGGAAGACAGAGAATGTTGGAAGATGAGCCTATTAAGAGGAAGTGTTCAAATGAGGATGTCTTTCCCCTGCCATAATCTTCAGTAAAGAGGGCAAAGTTCTGGAATGGAGATTTAAGAATTCTAACTAGTCCATTTATTCATGTTCTGAGGGGCCTCAGAATCCTTTTCTCCCCTCCGCTCACCCCAACCCCTCTGGCAATCAGGGACAAGGCCTGGCTGCCTCACATCACCAGGGTCCCCGCTGCTGCTTCCCTGGGCAGCAAGGGACACCTCCCATCCCTCTCTGGACCCTTCCTCCCACCTTTCCTTTCTCCACATTTGTCTGCATTCAGGGTCTGGAAGCACAATGGGCCTCCTAGGAGGGTCCCTTCTTTCCAGAAGCCGCTGTTTTCACTCAACTCCGAGCATCCTGACCAAGTTCCCAGTCTCAGACAAGCAGTTCATGAAAGAGCTGTCTTGTGTTTCAGGCTCCTTCCCTAGGCTGGGCCTCCCCACACCTCAGCAGGAGGCTTGCCCCCAAAAAGCTCCTTCTAGGAGGGATTAAGTTTATCCAAAGGAAAGATGACAGCACATCAACGGGGTGGCGTATCAGGTGGCTGACTTTATTGGCCAGTAGAGTCAAGAGTCATTTGCCAGTAGAACAGAACACTTTCTTCCACATAGTAGACGACCCTCAGACACACACCTAGAGGCCTGAGAGGGACCGGATTGGGCCCACAAAGTCAGTCCCCCACCGGTGCCTTTCATGTCTTTCTCAAAGGCTGACACAACACTTCCCCCCACATCCCAACTCCCCAGGGGAGGTCAGTCCTTTTTCATGGATAGAGTGAACTCAAATGGAATCCCCCACAACCGACCAACTGGAAAGGGGAAGCCTGAGGAACGGTAAGAGAGATAGTTCCACTTATCCTGGTGGCCAAGGATAAGTCTCCGATGTTGGGGTCCATGCTTGTAGAGGTGGCGAGGTCAACCTCGGTCAGGGGCTGGCTCCGGACACGTTGCAGCATCTCGAGGCCTGTGGGGGGAATGCCAGGGCTGGTGAAGCAGGGTTTGTGTGAAGCCCCAGGCCAGGTGTAACCCCCATGGGGACAGTACAGGAGAGGGTGCCCAGTCCTTCCTATGTGACCCATTTACACCTCCCCAATATGGTCTCCTCCCGAACAAGTACATGCCACAGAAAATGGTCCCTTCCCCTCCCAGACTCAGGGGAGCACTTAGACTCCCAGGTACAACAGCTCCTCAAGAATTCAACATGTGGCTGGGTGCCATGACTCACGCCTATAATCCTAGCACTCTAGGAAGCTGAGGTGGGTGGATTGCTTAAGCTCAGGAGTTAGAGACCAGCCTGAGCAAAAACAAAACTCCCAGCTCTACTAAAAGAGAAAAAATAACTGTGCCAGGCGAGGTGGCTTATGCCTGTAATCCTAGCACTCTGGGAGGCTGAGGCTGGTGGATTGCCTGAGCTCACAGGTTCAAGACCAGCTTGAGCCAGACTGAGACCCCACCTCTAAAAATAGCTGGGTGCTGCGGTGGGCATCTGTATTCCCACTACTCGGGAGACTGAGGCATGAAAAATCACTGGAGCCCAAGAGTTTGGAGGTTGCTTTGAGCTATGACACTACCCCACTCTACCCAGGGGTACAGAGTTAGACTCTATCTCCAAAAAAAAATAAAGAATTCGAGATGCCACATGCAACTGTCAGAGCACCCTACACTAACCTCAACCACAGTTCAGCTGACGGTACCTACCTCGGGCCCGACGATAGGAGTCCTGGCTCCCCACGTACCAGATCATATGCAACAGCCACTGCCGTGCCGTGGGTGGTCCCACCACAGTGACACGAGTCTGGCCTGTGGCTGTAAACCACCTCTCCAGCTGAATGAGGGTGTAACTGTGCACCTCAATGCAGCGAAGGTATAAGTCATTGTGGCCTGTGAGCATAAGAGGTGAGATGACAAGCTATAAACCACAGTACTGGGGACCTGGATGCCCTGGGCCAGATAGAGGGGGTAGGGTAGGGGAAGGTCAGAGGGATGCGGGAGTGTGCAAGGGTAGAAGCCACTCACCAAAGATCACCTCCTCGTCGTCCTCCTCCATGTGAATTGTCGCTGGATTATGAAAGTTTTCGGGCACGGTCCACCACGGCTTCTTCTTGGGAGCGCTCGTTCCCATGTCCACACACTCTACTACTACCTGAGGTCAGGAAAGAAGTAAGGGCAAGCAGCTGGCTGAACAAGGACTTGGGAAAAGTGAGGAAGGGCCAAGGCCCTGTCCTAAATATATGCACCTAAATGACCCACCTCTTGATCCACCTTAGAATGGGCGTCCAATCCCAGCAGCTCCTCTCAGGAAAATCCAATCCACGCAATTGTTATTTAATCCTTTCATGTCAAATTGGGTTATCGGATTAGCGCTTGCCTTTCTGAGGTCTAGGAATCAAAAATGTTCTTCATTCTAATTGGGCTGGAGTTGAAAAAAAGGAAGGCTCCAGAATGGACTCCCTAGATCAGTTCGAGACCAGACCAAGCAAAAGTGAGACCCTCGTCTCTACTAAAAATAGAAAAACTGAGGCAAGAGGATCACTTGAGCCCAAGTTGAAGGTTGCTGTGAGCTGTGATGCCACAGCTCTCTACACAGAGTGACACCTTGAGACTCTGTCTCAAATAATAATAATAATATTAATAAAGTAGTCCAAAAGTGTATTATACAGGATAGGTTTGTGTAATGATCAGGTAACCTGATGTCCACATAAAAAATAGTACCTTGCACAAACTGTATGGGGGCGTGTAAGTATCACTTATCACAGTGAGAGCAGGACAATTATTCATCCTTCAACATGTGAAGGCTGGGGAGTCACTGAGGATCACAGACTAACACAGCCAGGACAGTCTCCATACATTGTCAAAATAATGTCAGAAGAAGTATTTTGTTGTTTAGTGTCAGGGTCCAATTTTGATGAAACCAAAGGTTATAATTGATATGGTCAGGAAAATTGCAGTTCCAGGAGATACCGGTAGAAGAAAACCTGGCTGTTGAAGTGTTCACAGGAACAGCTATTAAAGTTTTGTTAGTGGAATCAGGTGGAGGATAAAAAGAGCATTAGTAAGTTAGATTTAGACAGTAACTATAGTCTGAGAAAATCAAACAAGACAGCTTTGCCATTCCTTAGATGGCAGAGAAATTCTGTACTACAGACAGAGTACAGATGAAACGTCAAGATTTGTGAATCTGGAAAACTTTCGGTTGGCCTTCAGGGGGCGCCAAAACACGGTGATGCGTGGAACACAATTGTTTACCAAGGACGGTTAAGACACCAGAAAATTTATGTTGCTTTATTGTGTTGGGTGGAAGTATGTGCTTGGTATCATCAGGAGCTTGATCTGAAGATCTTGGTTTGGTAGTTTTCTTCCAAAGACTATTTGTTTCTGAACAATACTTAAGAATTCTCGGTTTATGGTTTCCTTTCCATTGAGGCCAACGGTGGTTTTTCCCTTCACTTTTGGAAGTTTAGTGTCTTCCAAAAGATTAAATCTTCAGATTTCTAATCATGAGAGATTAATTAGGTGGATATTTTGGGAAGGTTGCTGTTGCCTATTGTATCAAATTAATCCTCTTATAGTATTTAGAAACACAAGCTTGCCATATAGCAGAGTACAGGTTCAGGGGGGGATTCTTTTTTTTTTTTTTTTTTTTTACAAATTCTCAAGCTGTCGCCCTGGAGTGCCACAGTGTAATAGCACACAGCAACCTCCAACTCTTGTGCTCAAGTGACCCTCTTGCCTCAGGTTTTGTATTTTTAGTAGAGACAGGGTCTCACTTTTGCTCAGGCTGGTTTTGAACTCGTGAACTCAAGCAATCCACCCACTTCGGGCTCCCACAGTATTAGGATTACAGGTGTGAGCCACCTCGCCTGGCCCAGGAGTGGATTCCTAAAAGCATAGAGTAGTCTGTGGATGCCAGAGGGATTCAGCTCCTTGTCATCAAGGCTAATAGAAATTCTCAAGTCATGGAAATGAATCTTGCAGAGTATTCTCAAACTTATTTTTAGAATTCATTTTTATTTTTTTAGTTTGTCTACATATTCATTTGGGACAGTGAGTTTTTTAATTAAAAGATATTTTGGAGTGTTTCTTCATCCCAACCCCCATGAAATATGCACCCCACATATCAGAAGAATAAGTTGGAATTCCTTCGGTCGAGAATAACAAACAATTTTACCATCTGAACCTTGGCCATCCACCAGTAATACCCTCAATCTCTCCTGGAAATAAGCAAGATAATGGCCAGACATATTCAAAAACCATCACTAGGACAATTGCTTCGGTTAATGCCTCTTGTTCAGCATAGGGATAAAGGAAGTTATTTCCTGGAGCTTCTAAGCAATTACACTTTGAAAAAGTCTCTATTCTTTTATATGGTGAACCTCTTAGGGAACAGCAAAGTTGCTAACAGTTCTTTAATTTCTTGCCATTTTTAAGGAGACTTCCACAAGAGATCATAAAACCAATTCCCAGTTTTCTGAAACAGACCAACCCACTGCATTCTGTGGCCTACACCTCCTATAAATATTTGGTTTCTTAATCTCTTGTTAGCTGGCAAGCTTAAGTAAGGGAAAACAAGTCAACCATTTGAGCTGATTTCACTCCTCGCAGAAGGTCATATACTAATGACAAATTTAAAACCATAATAGCATAGAATATTTGAAAAATTCTAGTTTTTATTTTACAATATGAACAATTAACAAGCAACATTAGCCACGGAGTGATGACTCAATGCCCCTAATCCTAACACTTTGGGAAGCTGAGGTGGGAAGATTGCTTGAGGCCAGGAGTTCGACACCAGCCTGAGCAAGAGCAAGATTCCGTCTCTACAGGCTCAGCGCCCGTGATTCAAGTGGCTAAGGCACCAGCCACATACACCTGAGCTGGCAGGTTCGAATCCAGCCCTGGCCGCCAAACAACAATGACGGCTGCAACCAAAAAATAGCCAGGCTTTGTGGTAGGCACCTGTAGTCCCAGCTACTTGGGAGGCCAAGGCAGGAGAATTGCTTGAGCTCGGGAATTGGAGGTTGCTGTGAGCTGTAATGCCACAGCACTCTACCCAGGGCAATAGCTTGAGGCTCTGTCTCAAGAAAAAAAAAAAAAAATAGCCAGGCGTCATGGCAGGCACCTGTAGCCCCAACTACACGGGATGCTGAGGCAAGAAAATCGCTTAAGCCCAAGAGTTTAAGGTTGCTATGAGCTGTGATGCCATGGCACTCTACCAAGGGTGACGTAGTAAAACTCTGTCTCAAAAAAAAAGAAGATTCCATCTCTACAGAAAACAGAAAAATTAGCCAGGCATGGTGATGCATGCCTGTATTTCCAGCTACTGGGGAGGATGAGGCAGGAGGATGGCTTGAGCACAGGAGTTAGAGGTTGCAGTGACCTATAATGACACTACTGGACTCTAGCCTGGGCTACAGAGTGAGACCCTGTCGCAAAAACCAAAAACAAGGCAACATTAAAATAATCTTCAAAGCAAAAAACAAAACAAAAAGTAGTAATAATCTTCAACAGACAGCACCCATAACTCAGTGGGTAGGGCGCCGACCACATACACTGAGGCTGGCAGATTCCAACCTGGCCTGGGCAGGCTAAAAACAACAATGACAACTGCAACAAAAAAATAGTACCAGCAACTCGGGAGGCTGAGGCAAGAGAATCGCTTAAGCCCAAGAGTTTGAGGTTGCTGTGAGCTGTGACGCCATTGCACTCTACCCAGGGCGACAGCTTGAGACTATCTCAAAAAAACAAAATAAAATAAAATAGTAATCAAGAAAGGAGTTTCCAAAACATCTGTACAGAGTATGATAGTTCCCTAATACAGGTCAAATAATCATTAACTCTCCTTTTTGAAGTAAAGGAAAGAGAGTTGTCATGAGAGTTAATCAGGGCACTAACAAATCCCAGGGACTTTATTCCATAAAGAATAAATGCCAGAGGTGGTGGGTTCAAGCCTAGCCCGGGCCAAAAACTACACACACACAAAAAAAGAATATTATGAATGGGGCAGCGCCTGTGGCTCATCTAGTAGGGCGCTGGCCCCATATACCGAAGGTGGCGGGTTCAAACTCAGCCTCAGCTGAACTGCAAAACAGAAAAATAGCTGGGCGTTGTGGCAGGCACCTGTAGTCCCAGCTACTCAGGAGGCTGAGGCAAGAGAATCACCTAAACCCAGGAGTGGGAGGTTGCTGTGAGCTGTGTGATGCCAGCATTCTACCGAAGGCGATAAAGTGAGACTATCTATACAAAAAAAGAAAAAATTATTTTTAAAAATCTATGTGTTGGTTGGACTCAGTGGTTCATGCCTGTAATCATAGCACTCTAAGAGACCAAGACAAACAAATTGCTTAAGATTAGGAGGTTGAGACCAGCCTGAGCAAGAGGGACTGTCTCCAAAAACTAGTCGAGTTGTAGCAGGAGCCTATAGTTCCAGCAACTCAGAGGCTGAAACAAGAGGATCATGTGAGCCCAGGAGTATCAGGTTGCCATGAGCTATGATGCCATAGCACTCTACCCAGGGCAACATAGTGTGACTCTGTTTTTAAAAAAATAAAAGAAAAGAAAAAGAAAAAGAAATAAAATCAATGTGTTGTCTGGGCACAGTGGCTGATGTCTGTAATCCTGGCACTCTGGGATGCCCAGGCAGGTGGATTGCTTGAGCTCAGATGTTCCAGACCAGCCTGAGCAACAGCAAGACCCTACCTCTACCACAAACAGAAAAACTAGCCAGATGTGGTTCCAGCTACTCTGGAGGGTGAGACAGGAGGCTCACTGGAGCCTGAGAGTTTGAGGTTGCTGTGAGCTGAGATGCTACAGCACTCTACCTACGGCAATAAATAAATAAATAAATAAATAAATAAATAAATAAATAAATTTAGAAGTACATAACCCTTTATTATAATTAACCTATGAAAACCCAACTTTTATTTTGACTTGTGTTATTCTCAGTTTTATAACCAAAACAATACATGTTTGCTATTCAAAATTTGGAGAATATTAAGCAAACTTGAGTATTCCCTTTATTCCTTCCTTTATAAATCAAAGGAGTAAATATTTTTAGCAGATGCCATTCCAAAAGACCTCTCTTAATGGTTTGACAATTTTGAACTAGGGGCCTGCATTTTAGAAAAATTAAAATAAAGCATTTTAAGACTAGAGCGCTAGACTGTGAAATGTATGGATTTAGGATGTATTTTGCGGATAGAGCCATCAGGATTTTCCTATTTCGAGATTTGGAGCGATTAAATCATACTCTTTGGTGGAGGGGATAAAAAGACAAGTGAGACTTTTGCACAAGTGGCTAAAAGGAAAAAAACAGTTTTTAAAAAGCAAGTTGGAGACCGAGACCTAGTAAGGTCCCAGAATCTCAGCCTCTTCCTCCTGCGGCAGTTGGCAGCAACGTGAGGCTGCGCCAGACAAACACCCTAGGGCGACGCTCAGCTGACAGTGTGCAGTAGGCAGGTGGGGACCGGCCGCGGGACCAGCTGGTGGCCCTGGAACACCTCCCCCGCCCCTACACTGCGCGCCACCGCGCGCTGGGGCCCCAGCAGGCGACGCTGCCTCCAGGCCGCCCTCCAGGCGAGGCAGCAGGACCTGCGGTGAGGCCGCCTTGACACCTAGTGGCCTGAGTTCCTCCGCAACATTTTCTTCTCAGCATGCTGCAGTTTGGGGGGTGGGACTGAGACCCGAGCGGGGACCCCACGGTGACGTATAAAATGAGACCACGTGTGCTTCCCCTAGAAAAGCACTTTGCCCAGAGCCGGAGATTTAGAGCCGGGGGCGTCCTCCTGGTTCCGCCACCCGCTTCCCTTCTCTCTCCTCCGTCCTCCACCCCATCTCAAATCTCTCGCTTCTGTCCGTCCTTTCCTACGCTGCCTCTCTGGGCACTCACAGGGTCTCTTTCTCCCCCTGGAGAGGACTGCTTGTTCTCTTTTTTTTGTTTTTTTGAGACAGAGCCTCAAGCTGTCACCCTGGGTAGAGGCCCGTGGCATCACAGCTCACAGCAACCTCCAATTCCTGGGCTCAAGCGAGTCTCCTGTCTCTGCCTCCCAAGTAGCTGGGACCACAGGCGCCCGCCACAATGCCCGGCCATTTTTTGGTTGCAGCCGTCATTGTTGTTTGTCGGGCCCGGGCTGGATTCGAACCCGCCAGCTCAGGTTTATGTGACTGGCGCCTTAGCCCGTTGAGCCACAGGCGCCAAGCCAAGACTGCTTGTTCTCAAAGCAAAGAAATGGGATAAAGGAAACAGATTACTTTCTGCCCAAGGGAAAAATCATGACAGAATGCAAACCCATGGGAAAAGAAAAAAAGATTACAGAATCTAATCAAACTGAAAAGGGGAAGCTGGCGAGACATCCAGCCCCAGTGACCAGAGCGGGGAAGCATCAAATCTGAACTGATTTGATAATGTTAAAACAAAAAAGGTTGACTTCAAACAGTGGTAGGAGCACAAAGAAACTGAATCTGAGCCCTTACCATAACATGCCTGGACGTCCTAATATTGCCAATAATACAGCGCTTTCTTGACATCCAACTTGACCTTCTGTCCTGCTACTTGCAGTTAAAAGCACGCCACGTGATTCTTGTCCCTTTTATTATACAGACTTCTCATTTTGATTGGGCAGCATTGTTCCACTTTTGAAGGAAGGAGAATGAATTATATAGGTAACTAATATTTTATCACATAATACCTTCACAGCAAAAAGCAAAATATATCCTGATTATTTTAATTTATAAGCACTTTCCAAATATTTCCAATAATTTTACAAAATATCTACAAAATATTCTCTATGTGTTGGCCACCTCTGTAAATTTGTATAATGACTATTTTGTAAATAAAGTTTTTATTTGTAAAATGTAACTACGATTTCCCATTTTCCCTAGTATGTATTATGATGACTTTTGAGACACCCTGTAATATTAAGCACTGAATAATTTATAATCAAAATGTATATGCAGGCTGGGATAGTGGCGCATGCCTGCAATCCTAGTACTCTGGGAAGCTGAGGCAAGGGGACGCTCAGGAATTTCAGACCACTCTGAGCAAGAGTAAGACCCAGCTCTACTAAAAATAGAACCAGCCAGGTGTTTGGGCAGCGCCTGTAGTTCCAGCTACTAGGGAGGCTAAGGCAAAAGTGTCCCTTAAGTCAGTGGTTCTCAACCTTCCTAATGCCACGACCCTTTAATACAGTTCCTGTATTCGCAGCCCACAGGTTGAGAATTTGAAGTTGCTGTCAGCTATGACTCCTCTGCACTCTGAGGGCCAAAAAGTGAGACTCTAACTAAAAAAAAAAAAATGTATATGCAGTACTAGAAAACTATTACTATAGAAAATTCCTATTTATACATTAAATGTCAAGACCCTTTGGATGTAATTCTCTCTTTTTTTTTTTTGAGACAGCGCCTCAAGCTGTCACCCTGGGTAGAGTGCTGTGGCATCACAGCTCACAGCAACCTCCAATTCCTGGGTTCAAGCGAATCTCTCTTGCCTCCGCCTCCCAAGTAGCTGGGACTATAGGCGCCTGCCACAACGCCCGGCCCTTTTTTTTTTTTTTTTTTTTTTTTTTGGCTGCAGCCATCATTGTTTGGTAGACCCAGGCTGGATTTGAATCTGCCAGCTCAGGTGTACGTGGCTGGCGCCTTAGCCCATTAAGCCACAGTTGCCAAGCCTGGATGTAATTCTCTTACTGTGAATCTTTTGGGTTTTTTTTTTTACGCTTTTTGGCTGGGGCTGGGTTTGAACCCACCACCTCCGGCATATGGGGCTGGCACCTACTCCTTTGAGCCATAGGTGCCACCCTCTTACTGTGAATCTTGTTGGAGAGAAACCCTATTAATGCAAAGAGTAGGAGAAAGTCTGCAGTGGTAACTCTATCAAACCTGAGAAAATACACTGGGGAGAAGTCCAATAAATAGAATGAAACTAAAAAAATTCTTCTCAAGAACATCAGACTCAGGGCAGCACCTGTGGCTCAAAGGAGTAGGGTGCCAGCCCCGTATGCCGGAGGTGGTGGGTTCAAACCCAGCCCTGCAAAAAAAAAAAAAGAACATCAGACTAATTGTTGAATTAGAGAACCAAAAGTGGAGAAAATACTATAGACCATCAACAAGGTCTAAAGCCAATCATTGACCCGATAACCTAAACATGTGCCAGGAAAAATCTTTTACTTGTGGGCTGGGCACAGTGGCTCACGCCTATAATCCTAGAACTCTGGAAGGCCAAGGTGGGTGGATTGCTTGAGTTCAGGAGTTCAAGACCAGCTTGAGCCAGACCCATCCCTACTGACAAAAAGCAAGAAAACTAGTTGGGGATTAACAAATTGGGGTATATGTACACCATGGAATATTATGCAGCCTTAAAGAAAGATGGAGACTTTACCTCTTTCATGTTTACATGGATGGAGCTGGAAAATATTCTTCTTAGCAAAGTATGTCGAGAATGGAAGAAAAAGTGTCCAATGTACTCAGCCCTACCATGAAACTAATTTATAGCTTTCTATGAAAGCTATACCCCAAATATAGCACAAGAATATGGGGAAAGGGACAAGGGAAGGGAGGGGAGTGGGGAAAATGGGTGGAGGGAGAGTAATTGGTGGGATCACACCTACGGTGCATCTTAGAAGGGTACAGATTAAATATCTGAACACAATAACTAAGAAAATGCCATGAAGGCTATGTTAACCAGTTCGATGAAAATATTTCAAATTGTATATAAAACCAACACATTGTACCCCATGATTGCATTAATGTACACAGCTATGATTTAATAAAAAAAAAAAAAAAGAAAGAAAACTAGTCAGATATTATGGTGGGCACTTGTAGTCCCATCTACTTGGGAGGCTGAGGATCACTTTGAGCCCAAGAGTTTGAGGTTACTGTGAACAATGACACCATGACATTCTATCACAGGGCAACAGAGTGAGACTCTATCTCAAAAAACAAACAAAAAACTTCTTTTACTTATAATCCATTGGAAGATTTGTCCCATCTCAATTAATTCTCACTGAATGCCCACTGGAAAATACAAACTCAATCAATCAATGAGAAATGTTTCAATGTCCTTTCATCCTATTTTGGACCTGAGAAAACTCATATTTTAATGAATTGCAACTATACTGAAACCATAGATTCAGGTATTTTGCACTCAAGGAAGTACAGAATTCAATGACAAAAAAAAACTTAAATTAAATTATAGGCTTAAGTAATTGTTTTGTTGGAAAACTTTTTAGCATTCGGGCAGGCATGGTGACTTACACCTGTAATCCTAGCACTCTGGGAGGCCGAGGTGGGTGGATTGCCTGAGCTCAGGAGTTGGAGACCAGACTGAGCAAGAGACAGACCCAGTCTCCAAAGAATAGCCAGGCATTGTGGTGGGTGCCTGTAGTCCCAGCTACTTGGGAGGCTGAGGCAAGAGGATCATTTAAGCCCAAGAGTTTGAGGTTGCTGTGAACTAAGATACCATGGCACTCTACTAGGGGGGACCAAGTGAAATTCTGTCTCCAAAAAAAAAAAGAAAAGAAAACTTTTTTTTTTTTTTGAGACAGAGCCTCAAGCTGTCACCCTGGATAGAGTACCATGCTGTCTCTTTTCAGGCACAGACCCTGAAAACTTTTTAATAGACATAATAATGTATTCAAAGGAATCTAGCTCTTCCTGGTGATTCAGAACAATAGTCAGGTAAATTTCTTTCTATACATTTGGTTCTTGTACCCATGTAGAGAAAAATTTTTTTTTTAGACAAAGTCTTACTTTGTTGCCCTTCGTATAGTGTCATGGCATCACAACTCACAGCAACCTCTAACTCTTGGGCTCAAGTGATTCTCTTGTCTCAGCCTCCCAAGTAGCTGGGACTACAGGTGCCCGCCACAACACCCAGCTGTTTTTTAGAAATGGGGTCTTGCACTTGCTCAGGCTGGTCTCTAACATGTGAGCTCAGGCAATCCACCTGCCTCAGCCTCCTAGAGTGGTAGGATTACATGAGTGAGCCACCTCACCTGGTCCCATGTAAAGAAATTTAAAAGTAAAAAAAAAAAAAATTCTATCAAGAGCCAGATAGTAATTAAGTATGTTATGCTTTATGGTATGTGGTCTCTGCCAAAAGTAATCAACTCAATGACCGTAGTAGAAAAGTAGTCAGAGATGATACATAAAGTTTGGGTACAGCTGTGTCCCCAAAAAACTTTATCGGGCAGCACCTGTAGCTCAGTGGGTAGGGTGCCAGCCACATACAGCAAGGCTGGAAGGTTCAAACCCTCCAGGCCAGCTAAACAACGATGACAACTAACAAAAAAATAGCCGGGCGTTTTGGCAGATGCCTATAGTCCCAGACACTTGGGAGGCCGAGGCAAGAGAATCACAGCACTCTACCGTGGGTGACATAGTGAGACTCTGTGTCAAAAAAAAAAAAAAGGCTCGGCGCCTGTGGCTCAACGGGCTAAGGTGACACCTGAGCTGGCGGGTTTGAATCCAACCCAGGCCCACCAAACAACAATGATGGCTGCAGCCAAAAAAAAAAAAATGGCCGGGCGTTGTGGCGGGCGCCTGTAGTCCCAGCTACTTGGGAGGCAGAGGCAGGAGACTCGCTTGAGCCCAGAAATTGGAGGTTGCTGTGAGCTGTGATGCCATAGCACTCTATCCAGGGTGAAAGCTTGAGGCTCTGTCTCAAAAAAAAAAAAAAATTATTTATCCACACAAATTGAATTTTATATGTGGTGAAATATTACCCCTCTTTTAGTTGTTTTTAAACCATTTAAAAATGCAGAGGCTGAGGCAGCAGGATGCCCACAGCCTGAGTCTGAGGTTGCAGTGAGCTACGACATAATTGCACTCTGCTCAGGGCATAGGGTAGAACTCTGTCTCGACAAAAATAAACAAATAAACCATTTTAAAATGTAAAAATGGAGGCTTGGCGCCTGTAGCTCAGGCAGCTACGGCACCAGCCACAGACACTGGAGGAGGCGGGTTTGAACACAGCCAGGGCCTGCCAAACATCAATGACAATTACAGCCAAAAAATAGCCAGGCATTATGGTGAGCACCTGTAGTCCCAGCTACTTGGGAGGCTAAGGCAGGAGAATCGCTTAAGCCCAAAGAGTTTGAGGTTGCTGTGAGCTGTTAACACCATGGCACTCTACCGAGGGTGACAAAGTTAAATTCTGTCTCAAAAAAGAAAAACTCCCACTAATTTGAAACTAGATCTCTTGAGCCCAACAGTTTGGGGTTGCTGTGAGCTATGATACCACAGCACTCTACCCAGGGCAACAGAGTGAGACTCTGTCTAAAAAACAAACAAACAAAAAATGTAAAAATGGGTTGGCTGTGATGGCTCACACCTGTAATCCCAGCACTTTGGGAGGCTTAAGCAGGAGGATTCCTTGAGCTTGGGAGTTGGAGACCAGCCTGAGTACCATAGCCCCACCTTGTGTCTACAAAAAGAGTTTTTAAAATAGCGAGGCAAGTGCCTGTATTCCCAGCTACTCAGCAGGCTGTAGCCAAGAGGATCACTTGAACCCCAGAGTTGGAGGTTGCAGTAAGCTATGGTCACAACACAGTAGACTGGAAAACAGAAAGAGACCCTGTCTAAAGAAAAGAAAGAAGAATGTAAAAATGATTCCTAAACCACTCTGGGAGGCTGAGGCAGGAGGATAGCTTGAACTCAGGAATTCCAGACTAGCCTGAGCAAGAGCAAGACCCCCAACTCTACTAAAAACAGAAAAATTAGGTGGGCATCATGGCAGGCACCTGTATCCCAGCTACTCAGGATGCTGAAGCAAGAGGATCCCTAGGGCCCAGAAGTTTGAGATTGTGGTGAGCTATGTATGATGACACGACTAAACTTTACCTAGGGCAATAGGGCAAGACTCTGTCTCAAAAAGAAAAAAAAGGATTAGTCTTATCCAGATACTAATATTATAAAACTTCAATAAAGTAGATTATATTTACAGTAGACAGCTGTATCATTAGACCAGAAAAGCAAAAATATACCTAAAAGTAGACTGAAATTTAATATTAGACAAAAAAGACATTCAGATTAATATGGAAAAGACCAATTAATCAATGATGTTGGGATAAACAGATAAGCCATTTAAAATTAGACAAAAGCCCAGCACTTTGGGAGGCTGAGGTAGGAGGATTGCTTGAGGACTTTCAGGTTACAGTAAGCTATGATTGTATCACTGCACTCCACCCTGGTCAACAGAGCAAGCCCCTGACTCTTTAAAAAAAAAAAAAATCAGTTTGAACCATAACTAGCAACCTAACTCAAATTGTGAAGTTATATCACATACATATCAAATATTTAAATGTAAAAATGAAAACTTAGGCGGCGCCCATAGCTCAGTGGGTAGGGCACCGGCCACATACACCGAGGCTGGCAGGTTCGACCCAGCCTGGGCCAGCTAAACAATAATGACAACTGTAACAAAAAAATAGCTGGATGTTGTGGTGGGTGCCTGTAGTCTCAGCTATTTGGGAGGCTGAGGAGGAGAATCGCTTAAGCCTGAGAATTTGAGGTTGCTGTGAGTTGTGATGCCATGGCACTCTATCCAGGGTGACAGCTTGAGGCTCTGTCTCAAAAAAAGGAAAACTATAGCACTCTACCGAGGGTGGCATAATGAAACTCTGTCTCAAAAAAAAAGAAAAAAAAAGGTTCAGCGCCTGTGGCTCAACAGGCTAAGGCGCCAGCCACATACACCTGAGCTGGCAGGTTTGAATCCAGGCCGGGCTCGCCAGGCAATAATGCCGGCTGCAACCAAAAAAAATGGCCGGGCATTGTGGTGGGCGCCTGTAGTCCCAACTACTTGGGAGGCGGAGGCAAGAGACTCACTTGAGCCCAGGAATAGGAGGTTACTGTGAGCTGTAATGCAATGGCACTCTATCCAGGGTGACAGCTTGAGGCTCTGTCTCAAAAAAAGGAAAACTTAAGCCAGATGTGGCTCACACCTGTAATTGTAGCAATCTGGGAGGCTGAGGCAGGAGGATCGCTTGAGCTCAGGAGTTCAAGAATAGTCTGAGCAAGAATGAGACCCTATCTCTGCTAAAAAAGAGAAAAATAAATAAATAAAAGACTTTCATCAATTTATCCAATAAATAATTTTTTTTTTTAGATAGTCTCACTCCATTGCCCTGAGTAAAGTGCCATGAGGCATAGCTCACAGCAACCTAAAACTCTTGGGCTTGAGCAATTCTCTTGCCTCAGCCGCCCGACTAGCTGGGACTACAGGTGCCCACCACAATGCCCAGCTAATTGTTCTATTTTTAGTAGAGATGGGGTCTTGCTCTTATACAGGCTGGTCTCAAACTCCTTAGGTCAAGGGATACACCCCTTTTGGCCTCCCAGAGTGCTAGGATTACATGTGTGAGCTCCTTAGCCTGGCCTGAATAAATAATTATTGAGGGCCTGTTATATAGCAGAAACACTGTGCTAGGCCTCAGGAGTATAACATTGAATAATTAGTTTCTAGAGAATAGCGTCATTGAACAATTGTTGAGTACAGTATTTATGAATTTATAGAAAATAACATCTTCCCATTAAAAAAAAAAAAAAAACGTGGCCATGGCCAGGTGCAGTGGCTTACCCCTGTAATCTCAGCACTTGGGAGGCTGAGGTAAGTGGATTTCCTGAGCTTACAAGTTCAAGACCAGCCTGAGCAAGAGCAAGATCCCGTCTCTAAAAATAAATAGCCGGATGTTGTCGCAGGCGCCTATAATCCCAGCTACTTGGGAGACTGAAGCAAGAGAACTGCTTGAGCCCAAAAGTTAGAGGTTGCTGTGAACTGTGACAGCACAGCACTCTAACCAAGGCCACAGTTTGAGATTCTGTCTCAAAAAAATAAGAAAAAAATAGCCGGTGTTGTGGCGGGCACTGTAATCCCAGCTATTGAGGAGGCTGAGGCAAGAGGATCACTTGAACCCAACCAAGAATTTGAGGTTGCTGTGAGCTAAGATGCCAAGGCACTCTTCCAAGGGTGATAAAGTGAGACTCTGTCCCCAAAAAAAAAAGTGACCATGATATGTACACCAGATATATTGACAGACTATGAAAAGCTTAAATTCTTTCAACATTTTCTTTAAACTCCAAATAACTCTACAGTTGGTTATGATATCTGTTCATCAAGAAGCAGCAAGATGAAGAATTGGTTGTGGTGGCTGATGCCTGTAATCATAGCACTTTGGGAGGCTAAGGTGGAAAGATGGTTTGAGCCCAGGAGTTTGACACTGCAGTGAGGTGTAATGATGGCACTACCCTAAACTTTTCTCAGGAAGGGAGGGAGGGAAGGAGGAAGGGAAGGAAGGAAAGAGGGAAGGAAGGGAGGGAGGGAAGGGAGGAGGAAAGGAGGAAAGAGGGAGGGAGGAAGGAAGGATCGATCTCAGAACTAGTAACAACCAATTTTCCAAAATTTATGAATAAGTGTAATCTGTCAAGCATAACTGGTGTAACTGGTGACTTCACACATTAGCATTCCACCTTTTCTTCTCAGCCAACATCACATACATAACAATAATAATAAAAACAATTATTATTTTTATATATAACAGGAGGAGGGGCACCTGTCAATTTATAAGGCATTTCCACATATCTCGTGTCATATAATCCACACTCTTGTTATCCCCATTTTACTGTGAGGAAACTCATTTTTAAGATGAGTATCAGCAGGTGTCTATTAGCAAATAGCGGAGTTAGGACTGGAAGCCCACTCTCCTGGTGCCAAGGTTTATATTTCTTCTACTCAGTTATATGCTTAATGTTTATAAAATAAAAGGCTTTAAGCAAATTCTTTAGAGATGCACCTGAGTTAGCATAATTAAAAGTACCAACTGATCTTTATTTTAAAATTTCCCAAAGACAGTTCTGATTAATATCCATTAAAAGATATGAACTTTCTTCTTTTTTTTTTTTTTTTTGAGACAGAGCCTCAAGCTGTCACCCTGGATGGAGTGCAGTGGCATCACAGCTCATAGCAACCTCCAATTTCTGGGCTCAAGTGAGTATCTTGCCATCTTGCCTCCGCCTCCCAAGTAGCTGGGACTACAGGCGCCTGCCACAACGCCCAGCCATTTTTTGGTTGCAGCCATCATTGTTGTTTGGCGGGCCCGGGCTGGATTCGAAACTGCCAGTTCAGGTGTACGTGGCTGGCGCATTAGCCCGTTGAGCCACAGGCGATGAGCCGAACTTTCTTCTTAAGCAATTCTTGAGCAAAGAAAAAAAAAGATATGAAGTTTCTTAGGAATTTGGTTTAGGGATTCTCTAATAAAAGCAAATAATAAAAGGTATCTGGGTCACAGGAATTTTTTTCTTTGGTTCTTGATTGTAATTTATTCTTAAGTAACTAGTAAGGTGCAGTGTTTGATATTTGTGGCCAAGTGAAACTCTTTGACCCTCAGACAAATGATATGTGATTTCTCATATATTAAACACCTAGAATAAATAAATATATTCAGCAAAAAAATTTCTTACTACTGCTTTGCCTACAGGAAATAGTCACACAGTGTTATCCCAGAGAAAACAAATATTGGATATTAGCATTACAGCCAATACTGTTGGTAAAGTTGTGCATTTGACCATTTCACAAGCTTAGACAATTTCTTACTGGGAATCCAAGGCATACAGGCAGAAAGTGGAGGGAACTAGTGACCTTTGAAACCTAGATTCAGATGGCATTTTCCTGTGACCTCAGAAAAGTTATTTTTTGCACCTGTAGTCCCAGCTACATGGGAGGCTGAGGCAAGAGAATCACTTAAGCCCAAGAGTTTGAGTTGCTGTGAGCTATGACGGTACAGCACTCTATTGAGGACGACATAATGAGACTTTGTCTCAAAAAAAAAAAAAAAGGTTACTTTCTCAGCACATCAGTTTCCTTACATGTAAAATGGCATTAATAATTCCTAATTTCCAGGAGTCGCTGATCACACAGGTGTCTGAGTGCCAGGCTTTAAGCCTCCTGCCTCTCCCTCAGACACAGGTGACCTGCTCATACAGGTACCGGGACCCCCAGATGGAGATCGTCCTGCTGAGCTGCCTACTGTGGTACCAAGCTTGAGCTGCTAGGGTTACCGCCATGACTCAGTGAAGTCCACTGGTGAGAGAATTATAATCACAAGGGCGGGGCTGGCAAGAATTTTAAATAGAATCTGCTGCTCGGGGTCCTTCCAGAGCTTCCCTAAAGACCTGCTTTTTATTACTCCCAACCAGGGCAATCCTGGGACCAATGAGTTCTTAAGAGACCCTAGTGGCTCAAGCCAGAATATTCTATGATTAAAGCAGTGTTTTGCTTCCCTTGTGGCTATGGAAGTGTTGTAGAGTTGGCACTCAAGTCTAGGTTTTCATCTTGGTCACACATAGGCTCCTTGCTGACAAATCACATATGTATTTTTTTAAGAGACAGCTTTCTCAGTTGGGCGTGGTGTCTCACACCTGTAATCCTAGGACTCTGGAGGCTGATGTGGGTAGATTGCCTGAGCTCACAGGTTCGAGACCAACCTGAGCACGAGCAAGACCCTGTCTCTAAAACTAGTTGGGTGTTGTGGCGGGCGCCTATAGTTCCAACTACTTGGGAGTCTGAGGCAAGAGGACTGCTTGAGCCCAAGAGTTTCAGGTTGCTATAACACCATGGCATTCTACAAAGGGTGACGAAGTGAAACTGTCTCAAAAAAACCATTTTTGTTTCTGTAGTGATTATATGGAAGTTCAGTGTTATTTACATTAGAGGTTGAAATCATTCTATCACAGACCAAGCACAGAACTAACGAGGAGTCTGGTCTGGGGAGGGTTAGTCAGCTCCTGACTAATTCTGTCCTCTTTCTTTGGTTCACAAAGTTAGTTGTCAATTTATCTCAATGCTCAGAATAATGCCTAGCGCCTAGTAAGCAATCAATCAATATTTGCTTAGTGAATGAGTAAATTATTACCATAGTTTATTTATTTCTATGTTGAAATTTGCATTTTTTTTTGAGATAGAGTCTCAAGCTGTTATGTTGGGTCAAGTTCCATGGCATCATAGCTCACAGCAACCTCCAACTCTTGGGCTCAAGCAATCCTCTTGCCTCAGTTTTTCTATTTTTAGTAAAGATGGGGGCCTCACTTTTGCTCAGGCTGGTCTGGAACTCGTGAGATCAAGCAATCCACCTGCCTCGACCTCCCAGAGAGCTAGGATTACAAGTACGTGCCACTGTGCCCAGCCGAAATTTGCATTTCTCTAATTTTAAACTATTATATAAAAAATGCTTCCAGTTAGAGAAAATAAAAATAAATAAAAAATAAAATGCTTCCAGTTAAATGTTTTGCTTTTTTTTTTTTTTTTTTTTTTTTGGAGACAAGGTCTCACTCTATTGCCCAGTTTGGAGTGCACAGTGGCACATTCATAATGAACTACAGCCTCAACTCCTGGGCTCAAGTCATCCTCTTTCTTCATCCACATAAGCATCTGAGAGTACAGATATGTGCCACCACACCTGGCTACGTTTTTTAATTTTTTGTAACCCAGCTAATTTTTTTTTTTTTTTGAGACAGAGCCTCAAGCTGTCACCCAGGGTAGAGTGCTGTGGCATCATAACTCACAGCAACCTGAAACTCCTGGGCTCAAAGTGATTCTCCTGCCTCTGCCTTCCAAATAGCTGGGACTACTGGTGCCTGCCACAACACCCAGCTATGTTTTGGTTGCAGCCGTCATTGTTGTTTGGTGGGCGCAGGCTGAATTCAAACCTGCCAGCTCAGGTGTATGTGGCTAGCACCTTAGCCACTTGAGCCACAGGCCAACCGAGCCAACCTAGCTAATTTTTCAATTTTTTTACTTTTTTGAGACAAAGTCTTACCCTGTCACCCTTGGTAGAGTGCTGTGGCATCACAGCTCACAGCAACTTCCAACTCTTGGGCTTAGGCAATTCTCTTGCCTCAGACTCCCGAGTAGCTGGGACTACAGGCGCCCGCCACAGCGCATGGCTATTTTTTTGTTGCAGTTTGGTGAGGGCCAGGTTCAGACCTACTGCCCTTGGCATATGAGGCCAGCGCCCTACCCACTTAGCCACAGGCACCCCTCTAATTTTTTAATTTTTTACACAGATAGGGTCTATGTTGCCCAGGCTGGTCTTGAACTCCTGGCCTCAAGCAATCCTCCAGCCTCAGCTTCCCAAAGTATTGGAATTATAGGCATGAGGCACTGCACTCACCCTTGTATACCTCTTTTTAAACAGTTTATCTATAAATATGAAATTAGAATGTCTAAAGCTATGTTCTTTATTATAATCACTATTACTATAAAGATAATTATTAAATTCATATTTTTGCTTGAATAAGTACTGCCAAATCCCACCCCCCAGCCCAAGTAGCCATATGAATTCATACTTCTACCAAGAATATCCACTTTAGTACAAAAGTATTTTCAATCTTCAGTTTTGGCCATTGTGGGGGAAAATGGCCCCCTCCACTGTTTTGCCTTGCACACCAGGGGTCATTAGTGCTGTTAAGCCTCTTCTCTATTTCATTCCTACTTCCTCTGCCTGCTCGTACATTTCCTTACTTCTCTATAGAGTTGTATGTATTTTTCTCTGTCTATTCCAGGGAGTATTCCATAGATAGTGTCCACTATGTAGCTTTTCTCTTTTTAAACTTTATTTATGGCATCTGTACCCTAGGAAACATTCTAGTCCATGTCTTCACATCCTCCTCATAGAAAGAGAGGAATAATGACCTCTGGAGGCCGCTCTTGCGTACTCCCACTCAGTAGCATCAAATCAAACCAACTGAAACCTTACCCTCCCTAGAGGGGCAATATAGTGTGATCAGAAGCACAGACTGTGCAGCCAAGGTGCTTATGCTCAAGCAAAGGTCTTGCCCCTTACTGTGTATACTTGGGCCGGCTGCTTAACCTCGGCCTCAGCAGCCTTCTTGGTGATAACATACAGCACTCCACAGGATTAGATGAGTCGACATAGGAGCATAAAAGGGTGGTGCATAGCAAACGCCTTGTGTTAGCTCTGCCTTGTCATCTGCTCCTCCTTTTCCTTTTTTTCCCTCCTAACAGCATTCCTTCTGTTTTTCTTTTTTTTTCTTTCTTTTCTTTAACCCTTACTGTTTATTTTCTCACTATATGCCTGTGCTTGACTGTTGGCACTTACAGAAACTCCTGGTCCAACACCAGGCAACAGAATAATACAAATATATCAAAGCACAACGGTTTACATTTTAGAGGTGTTACTTCCCATTTCGTTTTGAGAGGTGTCAGTAGCAACCCGTGTTTCTTTTCTAAACGTTTGAAATATCCTCAAGCCGATTAACGAGAGTGGGAGCCGGGTATCCGGGGGATCTTTACACTGCTAGCTTCCGCTTCTACTCCTTTTCACTTACTTGGCGCTCAGTTCCCTGATCTGTAAGACACTCTTAGGACGCACTTCACTGGGAATGTCCGCGATGCCACAGCCCGGGCTGGGATGCTCTCTGCAAACCCACACTCACTGCCTCAGCCAGCGAGGAAATGGCCCACAACGCGGATAATCCAACGGAGGGCAGGACTCTGGATTAGCATCTCAGCGATGCCGTGGGGGACCGAGGCTTCGCCGTCCCTTCCCGGACTGACCGAGTTCGACAGCAGCGGGGCTCAGGTCGCCAGAGCCGGCTCGGCCGGCAGGGATGCAGGCGGCGGGGACGGCAGGCGCCGGCCGGGTCGCCCTCTGAGCGGGTCTCGGCGGCGGCGGGCCGGGCTGGGCCGGGCTGGACGCGGGCCCAGCAGCGCCTACCCGGCCGCGCACCCGGCGCTTCCCGGTCCCTGCCTGCGCCGCGCAGGGGGCGCCCGGGCGGAAATAGCGGCCACCCCGCCGGAAGCGCGCGGCCGCGGTCCAGCCGGTGCCCGCGTGTTCCGGCAGCGGCCCCCGAGCCCGGGGAGCCGAGACGCGCGAAGGCAGGAGCGGGCGGCACCGACCCGGGCGGGCCGGCCCCCGCAGCGGCGTGGTGAGTGGCCTCCGGGCGCCGTCTTGCCCTTGAGCCCCAGACTGCGGGGCCTCCTCATGTGGTGCCTTGGTTTCACCCGAGATGGAGCAAAAAACCCTAGAGACCTCGGCCGCCCGGTGCGGGCCGGACCCCTCGGGAATGCCGCCCGGGGAGGGCAGTTTTACTAACATGTTGTTGGGGGAGGACTTGAAATGGACCGCATCCCCCTGAACAGCCTCTCCTGTATCACACCGTGGGGACTCGAATGATAGGAGTCAGAAGGTTTTAGGCAGGGACTGGGAAGATGGGCCCCAGGAGGCAAGGAGGGTGTGGAGAGGGAGGCCAAGCGCAACCAGCCTGGAAGGTGCCCAGCAGGAGCTTCCGCGGCCACCACAGAGTGCCAGGGTGACCTGTGCAGCCATTCCTGACTAGCTATTGCTGGGCCGAACACATCAGGGAGCAGGACCCCCTTAGGGGATTGGACAGAGAAAGCGTCCTGGCGACAATAAAAGGCAGATCAGCAGAGGCCAACTAGCTGGGTTGAAAGGCCCCGATCAATGTAAGCCAGCCAGGTTTAAAGGTTTCAAGGACCATTACCCGCAAGGTTTAGGCGGTCAGATCTGGCATAACGGCCCCTAAACAACAGAGCTTCGAAGCAACTCATTGGGGACCGCTTCTAGTGTGTTGGAACTTTTCCTATCCTCAGTAAACTCTCGCTTTCGCTTACCGTGATTTGTGAATTCGTTCTTTGATTCCCAAGAACAAGAATCCAGCGAGAAGAAGAGAAACGCGGTGTCAAAACCAAGCTGCCAGTCTCCAAGTGGCTGCCTGCCCACCCTGCCTCTGAAACTGGGCTCTGTTTTTCTCGCAGATATCACTTGCCTGTACCACCTGTCCTATCGCCTTCAGAAGGTTTTGGCGAATAGGGTCTTGACCATTTGATAGGTATTGTCAATGCCCAGATGAGAGGTTTGATGAAGTGTTTGAAGCAACTTCTACCTATTGACCAGTGGTTATAGTATCTTACCTTCTTCTCTCTGCATCCAGCCTGAAACTTGGGGCATGTGTCCTCAGGAGAGGGCCCATTCTTCTTCTTCAGGAGTATACTGGGGTTTTTCCCAGATGAGAGGTACTTCTAAGAAGAGGCCCCTTTCTCTCTTTTTGCCTGCCCTAACCTCTAGGTAGGACAAGTGATTTCCCTCTGATGTGTCTTCTGCAACCTTTGGTGATCTGTGCGGTGTACAAAGCCACCTCCCTGGGGGCATGAACTGCCCATAGGTGCATGGTGATTTCCCTGTGATATTTGGTAGGGGAACCCCCCCAGAAGTCAAAAACCATCCTTCCTTTCAGATGGCTGCATGAACTGAAGGACCAGGAAGGCATATTCAGAATCCGTGTAAACAGTGACCTTCCCCTTGGTAAGTTCCAGGGCTCAGGTAAGAACATCAACTCAGCCAGCTGGGCACCTTGGAAGGTGTTCCTTCACTTGTCGTCTTCTCCGATGGGGTAGGATTTGGGGCCTCTGCTGGGGGACAAGTGGCCTCTAGTGAGGCCTCAGGAGACTCTTGGGGCCCTTGGTCTGATATCTGCTTCTGGCAGGAAAGAGCTGGTCTGATATCTGCCTCTGGCATTAATACGGCAAGTTTGGCACATTCATGGACTATATCTTTTTTTTTTTTTTGAGACAGAGTCTCAAGCTGTACCCCTGGGTAGAGTGCTGGGGCATCACAGCTCACAGCAATCTCCAACTCCTGGACTCAAGCGAGTCTCCTGCCTCCGCCTCCCAAGTAACTGGGACTACAGGTGCCCACCACAACACCCGGCCATTTTTTGGTTGCAGTCATCATTGTTTGGCGGGCCCGGGCTGCATTCAAACCCGCCAGCTCAGGTGTACATGCTGGCGCCTTAGCCGCTTGAGCTACAGGTGCCGAGCTATGGATTATATCTTAAGGCAAAAAGTGCCTGTATGTATGGGACCTCTAACCACTTTCCTTCCTTCCTTCCTACAAACCAAGTCTAGCTGGAGGATAGTGTTATAATTTATACCGTCCGTGACTCACATCTCGCCATCTGGTAAGTTACACTGTGGCCAGTCCTCTCTACAAAAGAAAATTAGGCATTAATCAAACTGGCTCCAGTTTTTCAAAATGCATCTTAGTGGGGTGTTGTCTCTGAAAGCTGAGAGTTCACCATCTAGAAAATAGAAAACAGGCTAGGCATGGTGGCTCATGCCTATAATCCTAGCACTCTGGGAGGCCAAGGCAGGTATATTGTTTGAGCTCACCAGTTCGAAGACCAGCCTGAGCCAGAGCAGGAATCCCATCTCTAAAAATACGGACGTTGTAGCGAGTGCCTGTAGTCCCAGCTACTTGGGAGGCTGAGGCAGAGGATCACTTGAACCCAAGAGTTAAAGATTGCTGTGAGCTATGACACCACAGTACTCTAACAAAGGTGACAAAGTGAGTCTCTGTCTCAGAAAAATAAAAGAAATAGAAAAGAGGCAAATCAGATGGCCAGCATCCAGTTATTCTGTCTGTACCTTTTGCTCTAGCCCTGAAGGCACCCACCCAAGGCTGAGGGAAGTCTCCTGGGCTGCATGATCACCCACAGTGTGTGGCTGGCCCGGAATTAATCATGCTCACTGTTGTACACTCACTGTCCACTAGGGGCCTCTGTCCCACCGGGCACGCGTGGAACAAGTGGAGTTAGTCAGACTCTAGTGGCCCTTCTACTAGCGCAGCCTGTTGCTTATGAGAACCTAATTTTGTTGGAACCTAGCCTCTGTCCAATGGTAATGTTTCTGTATCAATTCCTGAACCTTCATTCGGATTATTGAGATGAGCACCTTGGAACAGATGGACACCAGGTAGGGGCACTTCCCTGCCCTCCAGGGGCAGCAATAAGCTCCCCTAACTTCTGCTTTTGGCTGAAGGCTTCATCCAGAGAGTATTTGCTGTTAAGTCTAATCCTGGTGAGTCCATGAGCCATGGTATCTGGCTCATAGAACCAGAGGTGCTTGCTAAATACACTGACCAAATTTGTGCAGTCTCGCCTAGAATCCATCGAACTACAGATGATGTTGGAAATGGAACCTGACGTGAAAACCCCTATCTGATGTGGCCCCTTAGATCCACCCTGGTGGAAGGAACCCAGACTCTGCCCCCAGTTGACACCCTTCTCAGCAGCCAGAGCCATAGGGCCCCCCTAAGGCATAAAAGGCCCTAAACAGGGTGGCGCCTGTGGCTCAGTGAGTGGGGCACTGACCCCATATACCGAGGGCTGCGGTTTCAAACCCGGCCCCGGCCGAACTGCATCAAAAATTAGCTGAGCGCTGTGGTGGGCACCTGTAGTCCCAGCTACTCGGAAGGCTGAGGCAAGAGAATCGCTTAAGCCCAAGAGCTGGAGGTTGCTGTGAGCTGTGACACCACAGCACTCTACCAAGGGTGATAGAGTGAGGCTCTGTCTCCACAAAAAAAAGAAAAAAAGCCCTAAACAACCGAGCTTCAACCACATTCAGGACCCCTTCCAGCTTTCCTAGTTTCAAGAAACTATAAAATTTGCTTATCTGTGGCTTGTGAATTCATTGTTTAATTCCAAAGACCAAGAATCTGCCAAAACTTGGTATCACATCAGCCACTTGGGCTGGGAGGAAATGCATGTTCCTGAGGGTCTCTGTCATTCCTTCCTCTGGGTTCCATATTATCCGTGTTGGTTTACGGCCTCAAACGTGAACCTGAAGAATTTTCCTTGCTTAGCAGTATTGGGAGGGAGATACTTGATCAAATGTGATCACGGTACAATACCTAAAGTTCTGATTTACTTATATAACAGGCTGCTGAGTATTGGAACCATTAATGAAACAAGTGAGACATGGCTTCCAGGCCCTCAGAGCGTTCCACCCCTGTAACCTCCCTGAGTTCAGCTCTCCAGTCTTCTGGGGGTTTTGCTGGAGGATCCTGTGGAATGTAATTAGTCTTCAGGGTGTTGGGTGGAACCCTTTCTAGAATGAGGATTTATAAGACCCACAAATAGAAAAGTGGAGGAAGATGAGAGTTCTGCCTTGGGGCTGATGAAGGTCAGAGTCTGCTTCCTGAGGCCACCCAGAATGTAAGGAAGGGCTATGGGAGTTACTGACTGCAGAAAAAACATACATACATACACACACACGTGCACGCTTGTGTATACAAAATAATAACACAGCAGACCACCCCCTGCTTTGCAAACACAGATCCCTTACATCAAAAGAATATTCAACTCTGGTGGTGCCTGTGGCTCAAAGGAGTAGGGCACCGGCCCCATATGCCAGAAGTGGCTGGTTCAAACCCAATCCCTGGCCCCAAAAAAAAAAAAAAAAAAAAGAATTTACAACTCAAAAGATACTGATTCCCATTCAGTCAGCAATAATTAGTGTAGTTCATCATCATATCATATGAATGTTTCCAAAGCTGAGGTCCCTAAGGTTTGTAAGCTTTCTTTTAATCACATCAGTTTCTAAAAGCATGAGTGGTCTCAGCAAAGATACAGCTTCACCCTTTCAGGTATTTGGAATAGTGAAGCTAAAAGACAATATCATCTCTTTCTCTGAAACTCTTTTGAGTTGTTAATGTCATTTGCTTTATTCAAAGTTATCCATCTTTGGAAAGGACATTAGTCTGGGCACAGTATCTCAGCACTTTGAGAGCCCAAGCCAGGAGGATGGCTTGAGGCCAGGAGTTTGGGACTAGCCTGAAACACTGTCTCTATTAAAAAACAAAACAAGGCTCAGCGACTGTGGCTCAACGGGCTAAGGCGCCAGCCATGTACACCTGAGCTGGCGGGTTCGAATCCAGCCCCCGGGCCCGCCAAGCAACAATGACGGCAGCAACCAAAAAAATAAAAATGGCCAGGCGTTGTGGCGGGCGCCTGAAGTCCCAGCTATTTGGGAGGCAGAGGCAGGAGACTCGCTTGAGCCCAGGAATCGGAGGTTGCTGTGAGCTGTGATGCCACAGCACTCTATCCAGGGTGACAGCTTGAGGCTCTGTCTCAAAAAAAGAAAAAACATGAATTAGGCATGCAAGGTGGTGCACACCTGTTGCCCAGCCACTGAGAGTATCATTTGAACCCAGCAGTTCAAGACTTTAGTGAGCTTTGATTGTGCCTCTGCACTCCAGCCTGGGTGACAGAGTGAGATGCCATTCATTCATTGATTCATAAATAAAATACATCCATACGTGCATAGATGCAGTTGGGCCACTGTGCTGTCTAGATTGCTGAGAGCAGTACTTCTCTCATCGGCGCCTCCCCTCAGGCCATTTCCACTCATGTAGGGTAGGGTTAAGCCACTTTTACAACTAGGTAACACAGCTATATTCACTCTCGGTGTCAATTTTGCCAGATGAGGTGAAGGCACAACCTACCCCCATCAGGTCCTGACAAATTCTGACATAATGTTTAAAAATCATCCCTGCTTCCAGCATTTGTATTTGTATTTGACCTGGTCCTAAAACATCAGGAAAGAAAAAAAATTTTTTGAGGTGATTTGGGGGATAAAAGAAAAAATGACATTGGCAGCTCAGTGGGTAGGGCGCCGGCCACATACACCAAGGCTGGTGGGTCTGAACCCGGCCTGGGTCCATGCGTCAGCTAAACAACAATGACAACTGCAACAAAAAAATAACCGGGTGTTGTGGTGGGTACCTGTAATCCCAGCTACTCAGGACACTGAGGCAAGGGAATCGCTTAAGCCCAAGAGTTGGAGGTCGCTGTGAGCTTGTGACATCATGGCACTCTACCAAGGGTGACATAGTGAAACTTTGTCTCAAAAGAAAAAATTATAGTCTTTCTACCAGTCTATTACTCTCTTGGCAAGAATTTCACTATCATGGCAGCATCCTCAAGCATCTCCACCCCACCCTCCTCCACAGATGAACCAGAAAAAACTAGTAGACACACTCCTTTAGTCTCATTCATGTCAAGTGTGAGCACACACTCCCCCTGTTTTAAACAACTAGTATTTTAATTTCCCTTCTCACTTCTCTATCAAACTATTATTCTGCAGAGATCTCTTTGCCCATTGCAGGATTTTATGAGCTGTTTCTTGGTCTGAAGACATAGCATTCAGCAATCCAAATTCATGCGAGATGCTCTGTTCTTTTGTTTTTCTGACACTCTGGGCATTTGCATCTTTCAATGGGTAAGCGAAGCCCACACCACTGTCAGTGTCTACTGTCAAGACCTCCCAGCACCAACCTCACTTGCCAGCCATGTTCAGGGCCTTCCTGCTAGGGAATCTGTACCCAGCCTTTGTGCCAAAGGTGCCTGGCCTTTTGTTAATCTGCCTGACTCTTACCCAGGCAATTTCAGATCAGACTGGAGACTTATCTGTTCTCCCCCACGTATTTATTCCATCATTTATTTATATTGATATGGACTTAGGTCTTATTAGTCCTTTTAAAGAACCAGGTTTGGGTTTTGTTTATTCTGTTTTGTTTATGTTTCTTATTCCAAGAACAGCTTCTGGTTTAACCTTTTGTTTCCTGTAAAGTTTTTGTTTCTCTAAGATTATTCTAATGTTTTGGAGTTGAATGTCTAACTCATTCATTTTTATTTTTTCTTCTTTCTGATAACTGCAGTACAAGGCGGGTCAACACTTTCCCTCCCAGCTCCCCATCCACTCAGACACCCCCCTATAGCACTTCTGGAAACACTGTCAGCTTGACAACAGCCTGATCTGCTAGGCTCACACTTTAAACTACAGCTCTGCTCTTCTAGCTGCCTTTTCTCTTGCACTATAAGGCCTCTGCACCACTTCTGGCTCTTCTGTTTTCAAGGACTACCTTGAAAGGATTTTGTCTGCTACTTTGCAATATAAATATGCCACTCTTAAAATTTCCATATGCTTGTTTTGCCATAGAAAGAAAAATATATATATATATTTTTGAGACAGAGTCTCACTTTGTCTCCCCTGGTAGAGTGCCAGGGCATTATAGCTCCCAGCAACCTCAAACTCTTGGGCTCTACCTCAAACTCTGTTTCCTCAGCCTCCCAAGTAGCTGGGACTACAGGCACCTGCCACAACGCCCAGCTATTTTTAGAAATGAGGTCTGGATCTGGCTCGGGCTGGTAAACTTGTGAGCTCAGGCAATCCACGCCCCTTGGACTCCCAGAGTGCTAGGATTATCGGCATGAGCCACCACACCGGCCTTTTTTTGACAGAATCTCACTTTGTCACCCTTGGCAGAGTGCTGTGGCATCATAACTCACAGCAACCTCAAACTCTTGGGCTCAGGCAGTCCCATTGCCTCAGCCTCCTAGAGTGACAGGCATAAGCCATTGCACTTGACCTCTTTTTCTTTCTTTTTTTGAAATATATGTATATATTTATGTGTATATATATTTATGTTTACCTATATATATATTTTTTTCTTTTTCCAGATAGAATCTTTCTTTGTTGCCCGGAAGGTCAGCCTAGCTCATAGCAACCTCAAACTCCTGGGTTCAAGTGATCCTCTTGCCTCAGTCTCCAAGTAGCTGGGACTACAGGCACAGGCACCTGCCACAACACCCACCTAATTTTTCTTTTTTTAGTAGAGAGAGGGTCTCACTCTTGCTCAGTCTGGTCTCAAACTCCTGAACTCAAGCAATCTACCCACCTCAGCCTTCCAGAGTGCTAGGATTAAATGTGTGACCCACTACCCTAAGACGTTATTTATCTTTTAAAGTTTTGGCAATTGACTTTACTAGTTTGGCCTCTTTGCCTTTTTTATGCTTATTATGATTCATTCCATATTATTATTTCTTCTTAAGAATTTACGAATTTGGTCAATTCCTACTTCTAAGGGCTGATCCCAACGTTAGCCACCAGATGGCACTCAATCTTACCTTAATTCTATTCCCAGCTAGTTCTTTAAAGGTAAAATGTAAAGGCCTTTGTCTCAGTTTTTAAACTGGTTTCCAAAGCACAAATCCTGTACACAACCAAATTCAGAAAGGGCAAGAGGAAAAGCCATTTAGCTTATCTACCCACATGATTGGGTAAAACTATTCAATAAGGCAAAACTTACACAGCCAGTGAGAGAATTGTACACCCACTCCTGCAGCCAGATCACACCAAAATGTGTTGGGGATTAAGAAATACTTTTCCAGGCTTGGCGCCTGTGGCTCAAGTGGCTAAGGCACCAGCCACATACAACTGAGCTGGCGGGTTCGAATCCAGCCTGTGCCCGCCAAACAACAATGACAGCTGCAACCAAAAAGTAGCCAGGCATTATGGTGGGTGCCTGTAGTCCCAGCTACTTAAAAGGCTGAGGAAAGAGAATCGCCTAAGCCCAAGAGCTGGAGATTGCTCTGAGCTGTGACGCCACAGTACTCTCCCGAGGGCAACAAAACTGAGACTCTGTCTCTTAAAAAAAAAAAAAGAATGAAAAGCAAGAAATACTTTTCTGGCTCAGCGCCTATAGCACAGTGGTTATAGCGCCAGCTACATACATCAATGCTGCTGGGTTCGAACCTGCCCAGGCCAAGCTAAACAACAATGATGACAACCTCAACAAAAAATAGCCGGGCATTGTGACAAGCACTTGTAGTCCCAGCTACTTGGGAGGCTGAGGCAAGAGAATCTCTTAACCTAGGAGTTGGAGGTTGCTGTGTGTCACTCTACTGAGGGTGACATAGTGAGACTCTGTCTCAAAAAAAAAAAAAAAGGGCAGCACCTGTGGCTCATCGAGTAGGGTGCTGGCCCCATGTACCACGGGTGGCAGGTTCAAACCCAGCCCTGGCCCAACTGCAAAAAAAAAAAAAAACTTTTCCTTGCTTGGTCCTAAGTGAATTCACTAGATTTTTTTTTTTCTTTTAAAGCGGTGAAGGAAAAATTCAGAACTCAACAAATGTGTCAGCCAGGCAAGATGGCTTATACCTTTAATCCTAGCACTGTGAGAGGCTGAGGTGGGAGGATTGCCTGAGCAACAGTGAGACCCCCGTCTCTAAAAAATAGCCGGGCAAGACTGGGCACGGTGGCACACGCCTATAATCCCAGCACTCAGGGAGGCCAAGGCAGGTGGATTGCCTTGAGCTCACAGCCTGAGCCAAAGCAAGACATCATCTCTAAAAATAGCCAGGCATTGTGGCGAGTGCCTGTAGTCCCAGCTGCTTGGAAGGCAAGAGAATCTCTTAAGTCCAAGAGTTTGAGGTTGCTGTGAGCTGTGACACCACTGAACTCTATCAAGGGTCTCAAAAAAAAAAAAATAGCCAGGCATTTGTGGTGGGTGCCTATAGTCCCAAGTACTCGGAGGCTAAAGCAAGAGAATCATTTCAGCCCAAGAGTTTGAGGTTGCTGTGAGCTGTGACACCACAGCGCTCTACCACAGGCAACGAAGTGAGACTCTGTCTCAAAAAAAAAAAAGTGCCTATAAAATTTACATCAGATGATATTGGTAATATTTAGATATTAACCACAGTGATTTCTTAGTTCTCTGCTCTTGAGGACTTCTTTCCTTGAATTACATCAAAATTCAGAACTATGAAGAAAAAGAGAAGCTGTTTCCCTGAGTTTTAACTGAGGTGAAGGGCCAGGTGTGGTGGCTCATGCCTGTAATCCTAGCATTCTGGCAGGCCAAGGCAGGTGGATTGCTTGAGCTGAGGAGTTAGTCCAAGACTAACCTGAAAGAGTCAGAACCTGTCTCTACTAAAAATAGAAAAAAAGCTACCTGGGTGTGGTGGTGGGCTCCCAACTACTCAGGAGGCTAAGGCAGGAGGATGGTTTGAACCCAGGAGTTTGAGGTTGCCTGTGGCACTCTACCTGGGGTAACAGAGTGAGACTCTGTCTCAGAAAAATAACTGAGATGATGGACAGTGCCACTAACTTTGTTTTCTTTCTTTTTTTTTTGTTTTGTTTTGGTTTGGTTTGGTTTTTTGAGACAGAGCCCCAAACTGTCACTCTGGATAGAGTGCTGTGGCATCACAGCTCACAGCAACCTCCAATTCCTGGGTTCAAGAGAGTCTCTTGCCTCTGCCTCCCAAGTAGCTGGGACTGCAGGCGCCCGCCACAATGCCCGGCCAATTTTTTTTTTTTTTGGTTGCAGCCATCATTGTTGTTTGGCAGGCCGGGGCTGGATTCGAACCTGCCAGCTCAGGTGTACGTGGCTGGTGCCTTAGCCCGCTGAGCCACAGGCTCCAAGCCACTAACTTTGTTTTCTATACACATATTTCTTTTCTTTTTTTTTTTTTTTTTTGAGACAGAGCCTCCAGCTGTCACCCTGGATAGAGTGCCATGGCATCCACAGCTCACAGCAATCTCCAATTCCTGGGCTCAAGAGAGTCTCTTGCCCCTGCCTCCCAAGTAGCTGGGACTACAGGTGTTCGCCACAATGCCCGGCCATTTTTTGGTTGCAGCCGTCATTGTTGTTTGGCGGGCCCGGGCTGGATTCGAACCCGCCAGCTCAGGTGTACGTGGCTGGCGCCCTAGCCCACTGAGCCACAGGCACCGAGCCTCTATACACATATTTCAATGTATGTATACTGTCACCGTATCAACTGGTCATTTATTAATGAAGTGCTGAGAACTACCTGTACTCTTTTATTATTTTATTTTATTTTATTGCAGTTTTGGCTGGGGCTGGGCTTGAATCCTCCATCACTGGTATATGGGGCCAGTGCCCTACTCAATGAGCCACAGGTGCCGCCCTCATTGTGTAAGTTTTTTTTTTTTTTTTTTTGAGACAGAGCCTCAAGCTGTCACCATGGATAGAGTGCTATGGCATCACAGCTCACAGCAACCTCCAATTCCTGGGCTCAAGC
>CAUYON010133983.1:0-34069 GCA_963573935.1 Arctocebus calabarensis
TCATATAGTGATTAAAAGGCCATGAAGGCTATGTTAAATAGTTCAATGAAAATATTTCAGAATGTATATAAAGTCAGCACATTGTGCCCCATGATTGCACCAATGTACACAATTATAATTTAATAAAAATTAAAAAAAAAATCTGTCTTTAGGGTGGCACCTGTGGCTCAAAGGAGTAGGTCGCCGGCCCCATATGCCAGAGGTGGCAGGTTCAAACCCAGCCCTGGCCAAAAACTGCAAAAAAAAAAAAAAAAAAGAAAAGAAAAGAAAAAAAATCTGTTTTTATATGTAAATGTTATTCTAGATAATTTTTGTTGGAAAAAAATCACTCTCCTTTTATGTGATATTTATAACATTCCTTTTTCCTCATAAATTTTGCACTAATTCATTTAAATAAAAAGTCCATTTCCCAACCTGATCTATCAAAAGGCCATTTCCTTCTTCTCCAGAGGACACGGTCTGTCCATGCAGGGGTACGGCACTTTTCACTGGTGTCATAGTCATCAGAAAATAAATCATATTTGTATGTTGGAGCAAAGGTTACTTTTCCCTCTAAAAATCCTCTAAAAATCTAAAACAAATACATACAAAATAAGTTACTCCAAATTGCAAAAATTCTGTTTCTGTTCAGGCAGCCATTCATTAAATGCCTATTATGTGCCAGAAACTTTAAGATGAAATGTGCATGTACCTGATGAACAATTCTAGCTGACTAGAACAACATTTAAAAATAATAACCTAAGACTTAGCCTTTTTCATACCACCATTGTTTGGCATTCAATTAAACCACAAAAGCATGAACAAGAGATTTACTTGGGATCTTTGAGTGTTGTGCCTAAGTCGCGGGGTCCCCCCCATAAATCACCCAATGACCAAGTCTGATGCAAAAGCAAGAGGTAGTTTATTAGCTAGCTCAGCTAGGGCTTCCTGTTCCCAATGCAGCAGGAAAGCAGAGAAGCCTCGCCCGTAGGTGGGAGAGCAATTTTAAGGATACAGAAAGGAACAAAGGGAGGGGGTGTTGGGCGAACTTCTGGGGAGAGCTGATAGGGGCTTAAGGGACTGCACAATGTCTGTTCTGGGCTAATTAGCCTGGGGAAATATTTACTACTACTGGAGCCAAGGGTGGGCACTGTTATGGCTCAGGGCGGACATACTGGAGCCGGTAGTGTGGGAGAAAGCAAGTTACCTATCACCTTTGGTATGCGGCTGCAAATTGAAGGCTGTAGGACAAGGCAGAATTAGTGAAAGGCTGTGGGACAAAATGAGTTAGTTTTAACAAATTGGAGTCAGCTTGGTTCTTTCAGAGTAAGTAACCTGATAAATTATCCTGTCCAGCATTTTTCTGATTGATAAGTTGATCTCCTGCTATAAGAGAATCCCAATTTTGCTGTCTTATGAGTTCTTTAATTATTCTAACCTGATAAATTATTCTCAACTAAAGAGCCAAAGTGTAGAAAAGCAGTACCCAGAGTGTTAGAATTCCAGTCTGATGATCCCTTAGGCACCATGCCAAAGGGCCTCCAATCATGTCTCCTAAAAAATTTTTTGTTTGTTTGTTTTTTTGAGACAGAGTCTTAAGCTGTCACCCTGGATAGAGTGCCATGGCAACCTATCCACAGCAACCTCCAATTCCTGAGCTCAAGTGAGTCTCTTGCCTCCATCTACCAAGTAGCTGGGACTACAGGTGCCTGCCACAAGGCCCAGCCATTTTTTGGTTGCAGCTGTCATTGTTGTTTGGTGGGTCCGGGCCAGATTTGAACCCACCAGCACAGGTGCACGTGGCTGGCACGTTAGCCTGTTGAGCCATTGACACCAAGCCCTAAAAATTTTTTTTTTAATAAATTCATCCAAAATGTTATGGTTGTAAGTTTTAAGAAACAAGTATCAATAAGTTAGATGACATAAAAAACAAAAGGAAAAACCAAACTTGATTACCATTAAGACCTAAATCCAAAAAATAGAAGCCCTGAAGATTGAGATTCTAAACAATTACCACCCCCTACCCTACAAAAGTTTATCCTTTTATTTGAAAGTAAATCTTTAGGTACACAATATATTTTTCTTTCTAGGAATGTTATGAGTTTTCCTTGTTTCTTAAAGGGAAGGTAACTCTATTATCTATTTATCTATAGATACATATTTAATTATAAAGAAATTCCAAGAAATTTTTAAAAATCCTATTTAAAGAAAGCATATTTCATGACTCTCCCATTCTCCTTCTCAAAAGTTTCTTTTCAAGATATGTACCTACCTGTCCAGCATTTTTCTGATTGATAAGTTGATCTCCTGCTATAAGAGAATCCCAATTTTGCTGTCTTATGAGCTCTTTAACTTCTTCATTAGGGAGATCGATTCGATAGTTGAAATCTCCACACCAAAATACATAGTCATGGGAAAAAAGCATCCTTCCCTGAAAGCAATGAATTGGAATTTCAAATTTAAAACAAGTTCATTTTAAAAAATGTTTTACAACTATTTCTTTGCCTCTGATATGCTTACACCTTCCTTCTGTGCCCTGTTTTTTTTTTAACTGAATAGTAATAATACATGAAATATCTACTTAGGTAAATACTATTGATGTTTCTAGGAATTACCTTAAATTTTCAAAAATTCTGATATATAATTCGGGGTATATTAAAATACTTTTCAATGCTTTATCTTCAATAATAAGCAGCAAGAGCTTACCATAGGAAAGCTCAATTTTCGTGCTATTTCTACAAAATCTTCATTTCTTTCTTTGACTTGTGACTGCCCTGCAGCAAAGTGGCTACAGACGAAGCAAAGGCTGGTTGTATGGAACAGCATCCGGATTGCAACTGCTCCCTTATTTCCAGTTGCACCTCCCATTCCAGTCTTCACTGTATCCACCGCAACATCCCTTTAAACAAAGAATTCTAAATTGCAGATTTGAAATTTTAATAGTTTTGTGTGCATCAGAAATTAGGAATAGGTATATACAATTATGTAACTATCATACAGCACCATGGGAGGAAGCCTATGAAATAATACAGTGAAACTAACTCTTTAATCGAAAACCCATTTAAAAACAAGAACTAGAGACAGGTGTTTCTCTGAAGTAACAAACATTCTAGGCCTTTTTCTTGTTACTTAATGGCAGGAAGTAGCCTTAGAACAGCGGTTCTCAGACCCACAGGAATTGTATTAAAAGGCCCCTGCATTAGGAAGGTTGAGAACCACTGCCTTAGGAGATGGTTCTCTTTACTGACCTGATAAAAGGCGCATGCTGTGGTCTGATAAAAACAAACAGACAGACGCCCACCAACTGTTCAGAAGCCAGCAGCACATACTTATTATCTCTGGAGATTGTCTTCTGAAGTTCCACAGCCCAGAGCTTCTGATTTGTTGTGCTACCAGAAAATATTTTAAAAAGAATCTTTTACGCAGATATTGACAACAGTTTATTTCATAAGACAATTGTTAATGATATCTTTATCTAACCAAATTTCCTAAGACTGAAATGTTTATGTGCACTGCTTTTGATTCCTTTAAAAAGGAAAACCCAAATCTTAACCAAAAGAGCACCATACTTCAAAATCTAATCTCTTATTCCTTTACAAAGGAAATGCTGAGCCGATTTATTAAATGACTACACCCCAGGTGAGTAATCTCAAGCTTACTGAAAAATGTTTCACTTTTTCTTTAAGATCATAAAGAAGGATAGTCGCCCTTGGTATGGATGGGAGACTGGTTCCAGGACCTCCCTCAACTACCAAAATCCAAGGATACTCAAGTCTATTACATAAAATGTCATAGTATTTTTGCATGTAATACACAAACATCCTTACATATACTTAAAACCATCCCTGGTTACTTATAGTACCTAATACAGTGTAAATGCTATGTCAATAGCTGCTATACTGTTGTTATCTGGAGAATAAGGACAATAAAAAGGTCTGTTCATGCTCAATTCAGACACATTTTTAAAAATATTTTTGATCAGTGATTGGTTGACTCCACAGATACAAAGAACTGTATGTGTTTCCAGATACATGTCCCCCTCTCTTCTCATTTTTCTCAGTAATAATGAATGTATTTTTTAAAAACTTACTATGGGAAACTTTAAACATCCAAAATAAGAGAAATAATTGTTAAATAAACCACCATTTACCCATTATCCAGATTCAAAAATATCAATATTTTGCTTATCTTTTTTCTATCCTTCATCACCATTCTGGGGAAAGGTAGAGGGTAAAAAGTAGACTATTTTAGACAAAACCTGAGGCACATGCCATTTCGCCCGTAAGTACTTCATATGTATTTCTAATGCAATGGGGCATTTTTATTTTTCAAATCAATGCTATTATCACAGTTAAACATTAATAATTCCTTGATATCATCTAATGCTCAGCTCATATTTAAATTTCTCCAATTATCTAAAAAATGTCTTCTTGCGATCGGTCTGTTTCTTTAAAACAGGGTACAAACATATTGTATTTGACTGTCATGTCTCTGGAAGTTCTCTTAATATTTAGTAAGTCTTTCAGCCCTTTTGACCTTCTCCAATTGTTAATGCCTTTTTACTTTTTTTTTTTTCTTTTCAGAAACTGGGCCTTTTGCCTTTAAAAGGTTCAACAGTCCAACCAGGCACAGGGATTCATGCCTATAAACCTAGCTCTCTAGGAGGTTGATGCAGGACAGCTGATTGAGCTCAGGAGTTCGAGACCAACCTGAGCACAAGTGACACCCCATCTCTCTAAAAAAAAAAAAAAAAAAGAAAGAAAGAAAAAGAAAAAATTAGCCTGGCATGGTGGTGTGTGTCTCTAGTCTTAGCTACTTAGGAGGCTAAAGCTGGAGGATCACTTGAGCCCAGGAGTTTGAGGCTGGAGTGAACCAGGCTGACACCACAGCCCTTTAGCCTGGGCTAAAGTGAGAGAGACTTTCTTTTTTCTTTTTTTTTTTTTTTGAGACAGAGCCTCAAGCTGTCACCCTGGGTAGAGTGCTGTGGCATCACAGCTCACAGCAACCTCCAATCCTGGGCTCAAGCGAGTCTCCTGCCTCCATCTCCCAAGTAGCTGGGACCACAGGTGCCTGCCACAACGCCCAGCCATTTTTTGGTTGCAGCTGTCATTGTTGTTTGGCAGGTCCGGGCTGGATTTGAACCTGCCAGCTCAGGTGTATGTGGTTGGCGTCTTAGCCCGTTGAGCCACAGGCGCCGAGCCGAGAGAGACTTTCTTAAAAAAAAAAAAAAGTTCAGCAGTCTGCATTTGGCTGATGTGTCCTGATGGTATCTTAACTTGTCCTCTATCATTCACATTTCCTTTAAACTGGCTGATGTAGAAGCTTAAGAAACACATTCAATGGCTTGGCGCCTGTGGCTCAACGGGCTAAGGCGCCAGCCACGTACACCTGAGCTGGTGGGTTCGAATCCAGCCCCAGGACCCGCCAAACAACAATGATGGTTGCAACCAAAAAATGGCCGGGCATTGTGGCGGGCACCTGTAGTCCCAGCTACTTGGGAGGCGGAGGCAAGAGACTCGCTTGAGCTCAGGAATTGGAGGTTGCTATGAGCTGTGATGCCATGGCACTCTATCCAGGGTGACAGCTTGAGGCTCTGTCTCAAAAAAAAAAAAAAAAAAAAAAAAAAGAAACACATTCAATTTATTTATTTAGGCAAAAATAGACACAGGTGCTGTACTGCCCACAGCATTGCAGCAGGGGCACATAACTCTGAGATGTTACCCCTGGTCAGCTATTGAGATGGGGATTCTAACCGACTCCTTAGAAACTTCCCCATTACCTTTCCTGCAAGGATTTCACATCTACTGATGATCATTGCTTATAACCATAATTTTATTAGAGGTTGCAAAATATTGATTTTTATAATTTCAGTATTCCATAGGCAATTGTAATAACTTCTTCTATGAAAAACTTTTATCAACTATTCAGTTACTTTAAAATACAGTTCATACAAAAAAGGCAGGATAAATGTTTGATTCTCTTTATAAGTTTGTGCTTAAGAACCTCCAATGGAGAGTAAAACCAAAGCTTTTCTCATTGTTTCAATCACACAAATGATTAGTGGTAAACCAGCATATTCCCTCACATCTACCCATCTAATCTAACACTATGCCATACCCACTCCAATCTTGGATTACCAAACACAATCCCACAAATGTGACTTGGATTATAGAAGGAAAATGACAACTTTGCCATTTTCTTCACATTATTCCTTAAGTTACCGTCAAAATGAACACTACCCTGACCATTCCATTTAAACTGCTAACACCTCTTTACCTCCACAGATCTGATGCACTTTTCCTCTATTTATTATCCACTATACTTTTTTTTTTTTTTTGAGCTAAAGTCTTACTTTTTCACCTTCAGTAGAGTGTCAGCATTGTAGCTCACAGCAACCTCAAACTCTTGGGCTCAACGATCTGCTTACCTCAGTTTTTCATTTTTAGTACAGATGGGGTCTCACTCTTGCTCAGGCTGGTCTTAAACTCCTGAGCTCAAGTAATCCACCCACCTTGGCCTCCCAGAGTGCTAAGATGACAGGCATGAACCACCAGACCTGGTGCCCCCCCCACCACCATTTTTCTAATATCTTCTATAATTTACTCATTGTAATTATTGTTCATTGTCTTTCTCTTCCCACCAGAATACAAAGTCCATGAAGGCAGGGATTTCTTTTTTCTGTTTTATTCACTGAGCTATCTTCAGCACCTAGAGTAGTGCTCAGTAGATACTGGTTAAATAAATAAACGAATATTCATCACTTTTTTTTTTTATTTTTTTGAGACAGTGTCTCACTACGTCACCCTTGGTAGAGGGCCAAAGTCTTACTTTTTCACCCTCAGTAGAGTGGCCATAGCATTATAGCTCATAGCAACCTCAAACTCTTGGACTTAAGTGATACTCTTGCCTCAGCCTCCCAAGTAGCTGGGACTACAGGTGCCCACCACAACACCTGGCTATTTTTTTTGTTGTAGTTGTCACTGTTGTTCTGGCAGGCCCCAGCCGGGTTCAAACCCGCCAGCCCCAGTGTATGTGACTGGTGCCCTAACGACTGAACTATAGGGGCTGAGTCTATTTACCACTTTATTAAAGAAAAATTTTAATAAACTCTATTTAGACAAATAATTGGTCAATTTATTTGGTACTAGGAAACCTAAGAGTACATTCTAGTTTAAGTCCTGAATATATATTTTCAAGAAAGATTATCAAACATTTATTTCCCTGATATGAACTGTTATTCATTTTGTCTAATAAAACAATTGCCATTTGCAATAGTGATGAATACACAATAGTATTACAGCAATAATTTTCTTGTGAAAATCTTTTAAAATGTCACAAAAGATGGGTAACTGCTCAAATTTAAAAGCAAACATACTTTGTGTTAAAACACATAAGTTTTACATTTCATTCAAAGCAGCAATTCTCTGTGGTCTGAAGACATCTTTGAGGGGGTCCCCAAAACCCATAGGGCTCCAACTCTTTCCTTAATACTACTAAGACATTATTTGCCTTTTTTACTGTGTTAACTGATATTTACACTGTTAGTATAAAAGGAACAATGGGTAAAAGTCTTGATGCTTTCAATGACCAGGTACCAAACTGAACTAGCCATCTGCATAATTTTACTGCCATGTACTTATAGTAAAAAAAATGCCATTTCACTTAAGTATGTTCCTAATGGAGTAAACATTATTAATTTTATCATAGCCCAACTGCTGAGTCCTATCTTTTTAATATTCTGTGGGATAAATAGAAAATACACACAAAGCACTTTTGCTGCATACTGATGTGTGAAGTTTATCTCAAGGAAAAGCATTTAATATTTTAAGTTGTGAGTTAAAGTGCCACTTTTTATCTAGAATACAATTTTTTGGGGGGTCAGAGTTTTATTTTGTTGTCCTCAGTAGAAGGTCACGACATCATAGCTCACAGCAACATCAAACTCTTGGGCTCAAGCAATCCCCTTGCCTCAGCCTCGCTAGTAGCTGAGACTATAGGAACCTGCCACAACGTGTGGCTATTTTTAGAGATGGGGTCTCCCTCTTGCTCAAGCTGGTCTCAAATTCCTGGGCTCAAGCAATCCACCTGCCTTTTCCTCCCAGAGTACTAGGATTACAGGCATGAGATGCTGCACCTGGTCCCTAAAATACAATTTTTTCCTTTAAAAAATGACATTTGCCCAAATAGTGGGAGCTGCTCTCTTAAAAAAAAAAGAACTAATGACTATCTTACTCAGAGTTATTTTTTCAAATAAACTTGTCTCTTCAAAAAAAACTATTAGGAGTATTTGATTCCAATGATTAAACTTGAGTTTCAAAGCTAAAATTAGTATTATGGGAAACTTATATCTGTTATCATGATCTTTACAGATTCCCAATAATTAACGTATTTTCTCATGAGATTACCAGTGATATTAACCAATTTAGTGCTTTGATATTATATAACTGTCAAAATTTAGAAGATCTATATAACTTAGTGAACTAATATTTTCTAAATGACCAATATACAATGTTATAAAATCATACAATGGTTAAAAACCAATGAATTTTAGTATAACAGAGCACAAAAAAGTTAATTTGTATGGTTTCAGATTCCATTTTGCAATTGATCTTTAAGACTGTGATTTCCAATCCCTAGGCCTTGGACTGGTTCATGGCCTGTTAGGAACCAGGCTGCAAAGCAGGAAGTGAAAGGGTAAGAAAAAGAGCAAAGTTTCCCTCATTCACTGCCCGGGCTCCCCCTACTGTCAGATTAGGGGTGGCATTAGGGGCTAGAACCCTACCATAAACTGTGCATTTGAGAACTCTAGGTTACATGCTCCTTATGAGAAACTAATACCTGACTGGGTAGAGCTGAGCCAGTGATGCTAGTACTGGGAAGCAGCTATAAATAAAGGATGGGATTGTCTAGGTGCAGGAAAACAAGCTAAGGGCTCTCAATGTTTCTGCATTATGGTGAGTTGTATAATCATTTCATTATATATTACAATGTAATAACAATAGAAATAAAGTGCACAATGAATGTAATGTGCTTCAATTATTCCCAAACTGTCTTTCCCTACCCAACCTCCAGTCCATGAAAAAATTGTCTTCCATGAAACCAGTCCCTGGTGCCAAAAAGATTGGGAACTGCTGCTTTAAGACACTACCATTTGTTGAGTTTTGGGATGGTATCAGAGAAGAAATTATCTGGAAAGGCTATTGAGATATTCCCTTTTCAAACTATATAATTATGTGATTTTTCTTCATATACTTCAACCAAAACAACAAATTGATGCAGCAGCTGATGCAAGAATCCAGATGTCTTAAGCCAGACCTTAAAAGGGATTTCTAAAATTACAAAACAAAGCCACCCTTCTCAGAAAATTTTTGGTTTTGGAAAAGTTATTTTTGGAAAAAATATCATTTATATTAACATGGAATGGGTTTATGATTGTCTAAATGAATGAAATAGGGGTGGCGCTTGTAGTTCAGCAAGTAGGGCACCAGCCCCATATACCAAAGGTGGCATGTTCGAACCTGGCCCCCATCAGCTAAAACTCAGTAGCAACTGCAACAAAAATAGCCGGGTGTTGTGGCAGGTGCCTGTAGTCCCAGCTACTCGGTAGGCTGAGGCAAGAGAATCGCTTAAGCCCAAAAGTTAGTAGTTGCTGTGAGCTGTGATGTCACAGCACTCTATTGAGGTTGACTGAGACTCTTTCTCAAAAAAAAAAAAAAAAAGAATGAAATATTTTAAAATTTCAGTTTTAATTTTTAATATAGCTAGAGATACAAGCATTAATAAATCCTTTAATATTCTCAATTTTTAAGTACATAGAGAAATTCTTAGACCAAAAAGTTTGAGAACTGCTCTTTTACAGTTTAAAAAGTACCTTTCCAATCTATCCTTATAACAACTACTTAGGTATCTGTTCTCCATGTTCCTCAACTGACAAATTTTTCAGTGTTGTTACCTGGGTGGCTTACCTTGCATTCACAATGTTTCCAGCATTCAACTCTACCATTTCTTCAAAACCAATTGCAAATATGTCAGTTGGTTTACTTCTTTTATCTACAATTAAGCATCCAATAAATAATTTAAAATACAGCTTTAATCAAAAGGCAACCCCACCTGACACAACATGATACCAGATCTCATTACAAATCCACTTTTGTGTTTTGAGTTTATTCAAACTCATTCACAGGGGAAAAAAGCTTATGAGGATAAAATTACCTTAAATTTACTTTCTATTCTGGTGTTCTAAGTTTCTTTTTGTAAGATTTTTTAAAGATCCTTAAGTCCTTTCAGAAACCATTCTGAAAGAACTGCTAAAGTTTGTACCATGGACAGCAGAGAAAAGCCACTTCTCAAAAGCTATTCAGATAAGACACAAAGAATAAAGTGGCTGAGCAACTCTCTCAAATTAGGCCTAACAGCACGGAGAAATTTTTCACATTTGAATTTGAAAACCATGAGCTTGATCTTTTTTGCTATTTCCTGGGTAGAAGAAATCCAGGAAAACTACAAGAGATCCAGGTGTTAAGAGACACCACTCTGTCCCAGCTAATAGTGCTCTCCTAACTGACAAGGACTAAAAGAGAACCACAAGCTGCTTGAGATAAGCAGCCCATGGGTACTCTGAATAACCTATGCATCCAAAAATAAGGGCAAACAGAAAGAACCTATAAATACTATAATAAATATTGCTATTATGTGCAAGGCTCATACATCCATCATCTCATTTAATTACCACCCAAACAACCTGTAACGCATATTGTTTTGCCTTTTATTTAAAGATAGGAGGCTTTTGAGTACCTAAGCAATATGCCCAAGTTCACACATAAAATGCAGCATGGCACACTTAGATTCTGAAACCAAACTGCTGAGCTCCAATCCTGGATTTGCACTACTGCACGATCGTGAGCAAATTAAGTCCCTTCTGTATTTCGGTTTCTTTGTCTATAAAATTAGAATAGTGTCTGTGTAACAGATCTGGTCTCAGGACTTATATAAATAAATGTATGTAAATTACTTAGAATTACAGTGTTAGCTGTTATTGTCATTATAACTTCAAGTTAGGTTCCATGTAAACGAAAAGGGGCATTTTAACAGTTTTGGAGAAAATCCAAGTTCAGTTAAATTCTCAGCACTTAAAATGGATAGAACCTTAACAGGACTTCAACCTCAACATAATTCTCAACATAGAATTACATTTAATTGGTAGTGAACTAGTAAAAGGGAAAGAAAATCAAAACTATTTTCATCTTTTACACATAATCTTATTTTATTATGATACTATTTATGATTTTATGATACCAAGAGTTTAAGATGTGACTGATTAAAAATAAATAAAAAAGAAAAAATGTATCTCACTCTATTTGTCATATAATTCACCTTCACAAATAATATTTGGTAATTATATGCAATTTTTAGAAGAAATTAAACTTGATTTTTAAAAAGAGAAAAATTAAATTCATGATTCTAATCAAAATCTTAACCAAAGTATCCTCCACTGAATGTCCGGCTCTGGTTAACACCTTGGTGCACAGTACCCAAACTCAATGACAACAAAGTTTTTACTGGAACAAACCAGTAATGTTATTACGTACCAACAAATATCACAATAAGTTTTGTAAGGCTGTTTGTAACCCACTCTGATATTTCTCATATTAGAAACTAAAGGTCTAGAATTTAAAAATGGGATATGAAACTCAAATTACTGATTACAAAATAATCTTGGTGTATGTCAATTTAAAATAAAAACAGAACTAGTTTTTCTTTATGTGTGCGGTTGCCTTTAAACATATCTATTTATGTATATACCTTATTTCCTGATAATAATCCTAATTTCCTGATAAATCAAAGAAAAGGTTTTTTTACCTTACTATTATGTTTTTTTGTGAAGTAAAAAATAAAGATCTAGAAATGTAAAAAGAGGTAAATACCTAATCTGTAAAAATGGTGGCCTTCAAATTTATAACTCCAAGTTTATTTCATATATCAATGCAGTGTGAAATGCTGTATTTTTTTAGATCAGTAAGTCATAGTCAGGATTTATTAGTTAAATCTATATTATAAAAAGCCAACCTTGAAACTCCTGGATGCCAGCTAACTTGGGTGCATCAAGAAGCCAGTCAGTGAGTGTCTGATTCTTAAAAGCTATGCTGCGAAACTGCTTCCCACCATTCACATTCCAGGTTCCAACACATACTCGAATTTTCTTGGGCTTTGAATACTTGTAAAAATTCTCACACATGCTCTTTAGTACTTTAGAAGATGCTAATCAAAAACAAGACACAACAGAATTTTAGCTGCATTAAACCATTTATAAAAATTGATTTTCATAAGTCAGATATGATGTCTACAAAGTACAATTATCATCACAAGCACAAACAAGCATAGGACACATGCAAAGGCACAAAAAAGATCAGCCTTAAACACAACATCTGGCATGAAGCAAATTAACCAACACATCTGAAAAACAAAAAAAAAATCAATGACATGAAATACAATAGCCAAAGCAAAAAAAAAAAAGAAAAAAAAACTATTACAAAACCATTGTGGCAACATAAAACATGCAGAACAAACAATTCTGTTTCAGTGAAATGGCATATTTCACATTGTACAAAACCTAATAGCTATACAGTTTTAGGAGTATAACAATTAACTTTCATACAATTTTCATGAAGAGGCTGGTAAAAATATAAATTTTATTAATGCTTCTCCCTAAACAAAAACATATGAGGTCCTAGCTATCGACGGGCACTTTGATGAATAAAGGCCTGACAAACATATAAATCATATGATAATGAGATGTCTGAAAATGAAAGCTATTAAAGGCTCCCCATCTTGCTCAGAGAGGAAGGCAAAGTCCTTAAATAATGGTCTACAAGACTCTAAACAATTTCTCTCTTTCATTGTTTCTAATCTACTACCTATTTTTTTCCCATTCTAAACCATATTCCGTTGGGGTTAAGTTAAATTCTCAGCACTTAAAGTGGATAGAACATTAAAAGGACTTCAAACTCAAAACACAGAATTACACTTAATTGCCAGTTAACTGGTAAAAGGAAAAGGAAATTGAAACTATTTTCATTTTTTACCACAGATCTTTTACCAAAGATCTTATTTTGATATTATTTTTTATTTTATGATACCAAGACACAGTAGTCTTATGAGGAAATGAGAGTGAAAAAGGGAAATATCACATCTTCCATTATTACAAAAATAGTTTTGACCTGTGGGCTCCCTGAAAGAACAGCTGACTTAGATGCTATGTACATAGTATATTCCCACTGTTCCCAGGAACAGATAAGGAAACTTCCCACTCTTCTGCTATTTGGTTTTCTGGTTTTTCTTTTTTAAGGAGACAAGGTCTCACTCAGTTGCCTAGGCTGGAGTGCTGTGCTGTGATCATAGCTCACTGAAGACTCCAACTCCTGGACTCAAGTGATCTCCTGCCTCAGTCCCCCCAAGCACCTGGGATGACAGGCATGCACCATCACATCCAACTAATTTTTTTATTTCCTATAGGTACGAGGCCTCACTATGTTGGTCAGGCTGTTGCTATTTGATTTGATTACTTATATAGAGGAATCTGGGTGGTAATTAAAACAGAAAATTTATTTTGGCCTTTTGGTAAGGTTATTAAAAGCTGACTAGATAAAAATCATTCTCTATTACTGTGGTCTATCAATGGTCTTTATAATCGAAGTCACTGCCATTGTTACTATTATGAAAATAGCTTCTACAGAAATCCGTTCTATATCAATATCCAAGTTCTATAATGATTACAAAGCTTGAAATATCCAGCAAAACAATCAAATACATGAACAAAAACATGTTGCCACATTGTATAAATAAAGTCAATAAAGTCAGTTTCTAAATGCAACAAAAAGGTAAAAATTATACTTAGTTATTCCTAACTGGTTGGCACCTTAATGTGCGTAATGAATCTGTATTTGAACAATAGACACCCGTCCCTAAATCCCATCATTTCAGAAAACAGTGTTCATTATATAACTTAAAAATATATACAGGTGCTCCCTTCCTGCACCCTTCTCAGAAAAACAGCAAACGGCTTTTCAAAACATTCAGAATAATAACTAAGCAAACAAATCTTAAATGATATCAAATCTTGAATAAGGGAAAGAAAAGAAGTCAAGCATTTGTTCCTTTTGCTATAGGAAACAATAAGACAAGATGATAAACCTTGCCCAGGGAACAAAGATACAAGATTGCTATGAATCAATAGGCAAGAAAAATAACAACCTTTAGGTCTTATACACTTAACTGCTCTTTATTGGCAATCTTGGAGCTGTTTTAAATTAAAAGATGTCAGTTCATATTTTAGTACCAATCTACAGTAAATGAAAATGTTTCATCCTCAATATAAGAAAATGAAATAATTCCTTCTTAAATACTGTCTATGAGAAACACTATTGAATCATCATAAATATCACAGATGGTGCTCTGAGATTAATCCAAAATAGTCACATCTGTTTTTTTCCATTAGCCTATTAAGAATAAGGTATAATACTAACAATGTCTATTCAATGAAATACAAAAGTGAAATTAAAATAAGCTGAATTATCTTTAATTGGAATTAAGCAATTTGGAAGCAATTGGAATTTAAACCAGGAAGACAAAGAACATTGTATATTTTCTTTTGCATTAAGTATTTAATTTTCTCAATATTATTGTAAAATTTCTCAGATTAAAACAAGGAATCAATTTCTTTGTTAAAATACGAGGGCAAAATGACATGGCTTTGTTTATAATATCAATTTTTAAAAATAAAGAAAAAGTTGCTTTTTATTTATAGATTGATTTTCTATACTGTACCTGACTGTAATGTCTGTTCAGAAACTATGGATGCATCAAGAAGAAAACAAAGAATCATTAGTAAAACAACAGGTTATAGTTAAAATCTAGAGTGTTATGAAAAAACATTCTGAGGTGGTCTCCCTTTCTCTTTTAAGTCAATTTGATGACTGTTTTTTTCTGTTGACTATAGAACACAAAGGTTACAAATAAATGACAAAAAATGATACAAACCCTCTATAACTAAGGAAAATCCTACAGTGACTCAGTGATGTCCACTGTTTCACCATCAGAGATCCCAGACTTGCCCTTCTGGTTGCTCCTGTGTATGTGTACATCTGTGCACATGTCCATGTGTATGTGTGAGAATACGAATGTGAAAACCTAAGAAGCTGGAAGATACTGCCCTAATACTCATCTTTTAGTAGTCGTTCTGGTACTCATCAGTTGATAAGTACAATCAGTTCAGCTATAACAGGACGCATGCATACTAAAAACATGACAATACTATGCAAAATTGTGCAAATTCCCATAGCCACAAGGCTTATGGTGAAAATGGAGTTAGGGGCACTATCTTAAAAAATTTTAATGGTGACACACCAAAAAAGATAGGAATAAAAACAGTAGCACAGCACTATGCAGGTTACTTGATTAAGAAATGCATGACTGGGCAGCACCTGTGGCTCAGTGGGTAGGGCAATGGCCCCATATACTGAGGGTGGCAGGTTCAAACCCAGACTGGCCAAACTGCAAAAAAATAGCTGGGCATTGTGACAGGCGCTTGTAATCCCAGCTACTCAGGAGGCTGAGGCAAGAGAATCGCTTAAGCCCAAGAGCTGGAGGTTGCTGTGAGCTGTGACACCACAGTACTCTACCAAGAGCAATAAAGTGCGACTTTGTCTCTTAAAAAAAAAGAAAGAAAAGAAAAGAAATGCATGACTACTACAATATAATTTCATCTTGAAAATAATACTGGCTTATAGAAATGGGCATCAAACAGGGTGTAGCTTGTGAGTAACTGTGAAAGATGGAAGAAGGGTTATCTTAAATTAGATGGGAAGTTGCAACAACAGATGTGGATGGGGATGACTCATAACACACATGGTGAACTAAGGAAGCTGTTTCAAGTGTATGCATAAATGCATGTGTATTTTATATATTTCTATCCATCTCACTTCTGCTGGGTGTGGTTTTTTGCATTTCTTGTTATTTGCCAGTGAAATCACGCATAAGCTCATGCAAAGTTGACATTTTTCTCAAATCATTCCCTGATACATCAACCATGTTGGAACAAATTCCCATTCTCAGAACAAGCATTATAGCAGAACTGACTACTTTTTTAAAGGCATATTTTATATATAGTAAAATGTGCAGGAAACTGAAAAACTGATGCTCATGTTTGGTTATTACTTCTTAGAGCCTTTGATTCTTTTCTTCTTTACTTCGACCACTTACTTTCAATTGTTGCTTATTAATGCCTCCACATCAAAGTAGGCACCAGTGGAAAGAGGTGACAAAACACAAATCAGTCAAATCTCTACTTTTGAAAGAGGAGGAAAGCCTGAAGCTGAAAGTAGTAGCTCAAATTTTTTCTTAGCGTTTGAATAGACCTCAGTTCCCCAGCCTACTTAAAGATCCCTGAGGATTTGGCTGTAATTAACTGCCTTCAGAGCACTAGCATAATTCTGAGAATCCATAACCTATGTGGCCAAGTAATTACCCAAGAGTGCATACTTGATACAGGAACAATTTTCTCCAACTTGAACAGGGAACATTAAAAGGTTTGGTTTGAGGCGAACAGGGAAAAAAAATGTTCAGAGTGCTGAAAAGTCAAATTTATTTTGTTAATTATACCTCAATAAATTTGGGAGGTTCTAATCTATTAAGTTCTAAATGTTGAGTTTTGTCATACTACTACTTTTATGGGCTTGATGACATAAAAACTCATGTTCTTTTGATTTTAATAAAAAACAGTGAAAGCTATATATTTATATCAGATATTCATATTTGTAATAGCAATTAGTATCCAATAATAATTACTTCCTTAAATTATTAATATGATTTCATGCTTACTTAAATAATAGTAATTACAGGTTAAGATCAAGTTACAGAAACATCTGGAGTGATTAGAAATATAACCCTTATAGGCATTGGTTTTCTCAATAAAGCATTTTTCCCCATATAATTAGATTATTGAATGCTCTTTTAAAAATACTAGCTGAATATTCCATGAAATCTTGCCTTCTATAAAATTACAAATACTTATTTACCCCCTCAATCATAATCTATAGAAAAAACACACCTGGGCTTCAGTTTACAGCTTATGCCACTGATGGTATAAACATTTAGGAGAGAACAACTTTCTTTGGAAAATGCAATTTGCAAAATTTACCATCATAGAAATTCCTTCCTAAAGTTATTTTAATCAACAATCTAAAATTATTTCTGTAAATATATTTATATTTACCTCTTCAACTTTTAGAAGGCCAACACATAACAAAGTAAATAGAATATAAAGTACACATACCACGCAAACTTCCAGTAGTTAAAAGAGCTCGAGCTTTGTCAGCTAAGTCACTATTTAGAGTATTTCCCAGTAGCAAAACATCAATTGCCTCTTGCTTAGAGCTGTCAAAGAAGTTATTCTGAATTGTTCTGGTTACAGAACGAGCACCATCTTTTAACTTTCCAGCCTGTTGAGGAAGAAAGGAGTGTGAACTTTCATTCTAAATATTGTTGATTTTACTCAATAGATATTTTGAAACTTTACATCAGTTTTATCTGATTTTAGTATTAAAAAAGGCCTAATCATTCTACTTTGAATATATAATCATCACAATAAAAACTATCTTAAAATGTTAGTTTCCTTTCTTTTGGATAGCGACTTCACAGGAAGAAATGAAAGAGCTCAGTGTCACAACTGATCCAGTAATAATATCTAGAGTAGCAAATGCTTAGTATTGTTACTATAAAGGAAATAAACTGAAGTGTACTTATTTAAAACAAGAAAATTTCTTTTTACATGGTAACTTTTAGTTAAAATTAAAACTTAGTCTAATAATGGTTTAGTCTAAAATGAAATTCACAATTACAGTTCACAAATGTTACATGTAAACTAGTTTGTATATTTTGAGTCATTTTATTGCGATATATATAAAACTGACAAAGTAATAACCTATTCCTATAATGACAGTTGATTATGACTTTTAATGAACATACATTTTACTTAGGCATATTACAAAAAAAAAAAAAATTATTTTGGACTTACAGATCTTGATCATCAAAAAAAAAAAAAACCAAAAAAACCCCCCAAAAATCCTCTTGCCTTTTAATCCCATGTACTCAATTTTGATATGAGGACAATTAATGACATGGTGCGGAAAGGGGAGAGCAAAGAGAGAAAGAATGAGGGAGGGGTGGGGAGGAAGAGCAGAGAGAGGGAAGGAGCGAGGGGGGTGGAGTCTTGGTGTGTGCCACACCTTTTGGGGGCAAAACAAGATTGTAAGAGGGACTTTACCTAACAAATGCAATCAGTGTAATCTGGTTTCTTGTACCCTCAATGAATCTCCAACAATAAAAAATAAAATAAAATAAAAAATTTTTAGTTTGTGATAATTAATTTTTATACCTCAAAGGAATAATGGTAATTACAGGCTTCTTTTCAGAATAAAGAGTCATTTTCTTTAAGTGCCTCTAATGAATGTCACTATGTTTATTAGCTATTGCTATGTGGCATTAAAATGTTATTTCCTTCCAAAAAACAACAGATACGCAAATGACATTTTTTCAAAAGACACTCACCATTCACATTATCAGGCAATTAATCAAAAGGAACCCAGAGAAAGGAAAAGAAAGAGCAGTTCAGATGTTAGATTTTAGTTCAAATCAGACTAGTATACTTAATATATAAAACTTCATATCTATATATTATGTTATAGACAAAGGACCACTGAAAGTATACATAGCCTCTGTACATACATTGTCTTAGACATTGCAGAAACAAGCAGAATATAAAGGAACATTTTAAGCAACAGTTGAAGAGGACCAGCTTTTAATAGCAAGAATTATATATTCTATTTAAACAGAATAAATTAAAGTTTAACAAATTCAGGTTTTCAAACATCAGAACCATGAGTTGAATAAAAGGAACTTTGCAGGTTTGGACAGAGGCATGACATTTTAATAGGCAGAGAGAAGGAAGATTTGGAAATTAAAAGGAAACTTGGCGGCCTGGAATGGTGGTTCATGCCTATGATCCTAGCACTTTAGGAACACTGCTTGAGTCCAGGAGTTCAAGACCAGCCTGGGCAAGACAGCAATGTCTGTCTCTACCAAAAAAAGAAAAATTAGCTGGATGTAGTTGTGTACACCTATAGCTCCAGCTACTTAGGAGGAGGACCAGTTGAGTCTAGGAATTTGAGATTGTTACGAGCTATGATGGTGCCAAAGCATACTAGCTTGGACAACAAGTAAGACACTGTCTCAAAAAAATTAAAATTAAAATTAAAAGAAGACTTGGGGATAAACAGTCTTATTTATTTATTTATTAAATCATAACTGTGTACATCTGGGATAAATAGTCTTTAAAGAATTTCAGTTGCTATGCTAAAGCTGAATGAGAACTATGAAAGTGGCAAATGTTCTCATTTATATTCCTGAAATAATATGAGAAATCGGAGATTTAGAATATTACTAAATTTGAGTGAGGTCAGGATACTTAAAAAGTTAAATAATATTTAAGTATATAAAATAACGAAAAGTATCTCAAGTATGGTTCCGAAATCTCATAATCACCACTAGATATTAGAGAACAAAATAGTCTGTAGATAATATCAGCAATTAAAAAGTAACTTTTAATTATAACTAAGTCATATCTCACACTTACTCAGTACATTTTGATAGCTTCCTTGTCAAGGTGAGACAAAAGCATAAATTATCCCTTAATCACAGTAAGTATTGCATAAACTGTCACTTAACTTATCTGCCCATCCAGCTTTTGTCACATATCTATTAAACAGTTGGGCACTGTGCCAAGAACCTTTACTGGGAGGATATGGTTTAAAAAATCATACTTACAATCAAAACAATATAAAAAGTAAAACAGATATGCAAGGGAAAAATCATAAAAAATGTAAACAATACATATAGTCTTGCTGGATTATCACTAAATGACTAAATATATCTACATACCCCTCCAAACCTCGGGAAATCCCTACCTTCCATTTGAACACTAATATTCACTGTATAAGCAAGTATCAAAGGAGGCACAAAAGCACATGATAAAACAGAACTCTGAAACGTATTTATTAATTTAAAAAACTATTAATTAAAAATGACCATTTAGGGCGGTGCGAGTAGGCCGCTGGCCCCATATAACTAGGGTGGCGGGTTCAGACCCTGTGTGATGCCACAGCACTCTACCGAGTGCGATAAAGTGAGACCCTATCTCTACAAAAAAACTAAACTAAAATAAAATAAAAATGACCATTTAAAAGCTTTAGTAGGAGAGAAAAAAGGACTTTTGTAATGTTATGACAGATTTGGATCTACCTTAGCCTTTCCTTCAAGAGCACCAGTCCCTGCATATATCTTACTGATGGAATCACCATTCACAGACCACATTGACCGAAAAACTTCTTGAAAGCGAGTCACCAACTGAGGCTTTTCAGCTAAGCTGAGAGCTTCCAACTGTTTAGTTAGCATCTAAAACAGCAAAAGAGAAATTTACATAAATATATTAATATATAAATTATGATATGAATTTTAAGAACTGCCAGAATCAAACCAAAAATTTGGTCATGATAGGACTACTTGGGACTGGATTTTGAAAACAAACATAGGCAGTGTTTACTGGGCAGTGTTATTTCCCACCATTTCAGTTTTTAAAGTAAATACAACATCAAAGAAAACTACAAGTAACTTAGTATTTTCTTGTATTACTAAGAACTTCTTTATGGTTAAATGATAAAATTAATCTTATTAAAATGTCCCTAAAAATCAGACTTGTTTATCTTGCTTACCTAAAAGAAATAATCAATAGCATGCATTAGAATAGAGAAAAATATTTACCTAAAATACATATGGAAGTAACTAAGTTTCTTTAAATTTTAAATTTGGTTTTATAATTTTAAGTAAGGTCAAGAGATTATGAAAAAACAAAGAGCTGCTATTAAACTGTCACAAAATAAGTAAGTTATAGCTCTGAATAAAGTCATGACAGCTTTATTGTCTAAAATCTGTATCAGTAGTATGTAGAAGGATGAACAGGAAACAGAGCATGAGATGAATCCAATGATCTTTGGGCTACCACAATTCCTTCATCAAAACAAAAGTGCTCAGAAAAGTTATTGATCTCTACTCTGTATGAATTCTAGCCTTAAAATTGGCAGAGTCAAAGCAATGTGTACTACTTATCTAGTCCGTTTTTCCTTTTCAGAATCTAGTCACATTCTATGCCTTGTATTTTTACTTAACTCCTTTCCACTTAGGTTTTATTTTACTTTATCTACAACTACAGTGATTATCCATGATTACAGAAGAATTATATACTAAGATAATATTTAAAAACTCTAAATTAGGTTCATTTTATTAGGTAGAGACTTATTATGCCAGGGCTGTTCTTTGCTAGCAAGGACAATAAAACAAAATGAGTCCCAGGGTCTCCTTTACCATTTAAACCTCTCTCTCTTCAAGAAATTGGGCAAAACTGATTTTACATCCCTATTAGTTTAGCTTTGACCACCTTAGCAGTAAATTCTATAACCAGTTAACCAATTGCTTATAATAGGGAGTATGTTTATACCTAACTACCAACAGTGGAGAATCAGCTAAGTTAGGTTCTGAAATTAACATGTCATACTTTTAATAAAGAGGTTCAAGTATTTCAGTAAGTTTACTCTTAAGAATCTATGTAAATTTATTTGGCCACTTAAAACTATAACTTGAAACAAATCTGCGCCATGTGACAAACACTATTTAAATGACAAACATGGGCGGCACCCCATAGCTCAGTGACTAGGGCACTGGCCACATACACTGGGTCTGGCAGGTTTGAACCTGACCTGGGTCTGAACAAAAATGACAACTGCAACAAAAAAATAGCCAGGTGTTGTGGCAGGTGCCTATAGTCCCAGCTACTTGGGAGGCTGAGGCAAGAGAATTGCTTAAGCCCGAGAGTTCAAAGTTGCTGTGAACTGTGATGCCACTGCACTCTACCCAGGGTGACAGCTTGAGACTCTGTCTCTAAATACATAAATAAATAAATAAATAACCAACCAACATGCCTGCTTTCACTTTGTTTTAGTCATATTTTCTAAATAAATTACACTGATAAACCTCAATTGTCTTTCTAAAAAGTTCAAACAGTAAAATTCATTTAGTTATACACAAAATATATTTCTATAGCAGAAAATTATATACACTGTATTTTCATTCTTGAGATAGAAAGAACCTCAGCTGTGAAGCAACTAATTAACCAATATTCTGGTGAAATTTCAGATCATTAACCAGAGGAAATAAGAACATGTGACAAAGTACTTCCTATTCCTGTTTAAATAGTATTTGAGAGCTATTCTAAATTCCCTGGAACTAAAGGTAGATCTGCCACAGCCTCATGACCCTAACTTGAATATCAGGGGAAGAGATGGAAAGCTCAGCATTGCTACACGGTTTGTCAAATAGTTGAGACTATTTTTCAGTTAGAGTGAATTTGAGAGAAAAGTGGTAAAGGAAAAAAAAACTTTTAAACAAATACCATCAGAGAAGTTAAACCTCATTCATTTTCATTCTAACTATAGCATTTTCATCTGATCCTGTTTTTTTTTTTTTCCTTTTGTTTTTGTAGTTACTCCTTAAAACTGGACTGGGTTAAAAACTGTCAAAAACATAATCCTATAGAATTGTACATGTGAAAACAGACCTTCTTGTCCCAAGACAGACTTTTAAAAGACAATAATGAATAAAAAGCCAAATATACATATATATTTTTCCCCAAAAGAAACAATTTTTTTGAAAAGTATGAATTTAATTTTAAAAAGGTAAAGTTAAAGAACAGAGGAAAGTAAATAAACAAACTACCTGAAGTGAATATAAAGAGAAAGTAAAGGAAACGTTTAAATCAAAAGGGAATTTGGCAAAAAAAAAAAAAAAAGAAAAAGACAAACAAATGCCTTCAATGAAGCATAAAGAAGCATAACTTAATTCATATTTTCTGAAAAGCAACCCATGAAATGTATTAAAGTACGTTTTAAGACAAAAGTACTTAAAGGGGCATAACAAGGCATATACATTTTAATTTATTTTTTACCTCTAAGCCAAGGAATGCCTGCACACTATTTGTTCTATCAAGACAATCCAAGCAATTTGTTCGAACAGTACCACTCTGGCATCTGTAACAAATTCAGTAAGTTAAACTGCTAGTTTTGAACAAAAATAAGCTAAAACAAACTAAGAATAATTGTTTCATCCTCCAACTTATTATTATTTTTTTAGAGACAGAGTCTCACTCTGTTGCCCTTGGCAGAGTGCCGTGGCAACCTCCAGCTCTTGGGCTTAGGCCATTCTCTTGCCTCAGCCGCCCAAGTAGCTGGTACTATAGGCACCCGCTATAATGCTTGGCTATTTTTCTTGGTTGCAGTTTGGCTGGGGCTGGGTTTGAACCTGCCACCCTCGGTATATGGGGCCAACGCCCTACTCACTGAGCCACAGGTGCTGCCACCCAACTTATTATTAAAATTTTCAATTATACAAAGAAAGATGAAAGAATTACACTATGAACATCCATATACTCACCATTCAGATTCTACTACTGTTAACATTTTGCCATATATTTATCACATACATGTTACATCCTGATTTTAATTAGGCAAGTAGTTAGGAGCTAAACATACATTCATGTTTATAATCCTATAGCTCTTTGAATAATAATTAAATACTTATGGAAGGAATTTTGAAAAACTGAAGACTATTATCTCTACTAACTATCCTATAATATATATCAAATAAACCATATACAAATTTAAAAATTTAAAATCTCATCTTTGTTCAACAAAGTTTACCTCACCCATTATTATGCATTTAAAATCTTTCAATATTTACTTGTTTTCTCTATTTCACATGCAAAAACTGAAGATTTAAATTATCAATCTATAATTTATAGACAGTAAACAATTTCTTTTACTTCCATTTGTACTAATTAATAGTCTTTGCTGAGGTCAAGAAATAGTAAAACATTAGTATTAAGAGAAGTAAAACAGTTTCACAGATAATAGCTAGACAAATTCTAGCTCTAATACTGTTATTAACAGTTATGTGATTTGTAGCAGATTATAACCTTTCTCAATCTCTTCAAATGTAAATTACCATAATAATAGAACCTATCCCTATAACTGTTAGTAGTGATACATGTAAAGAACAAGTACCTGCCTTCCCCATACTATATGTTCGATCATGTAACCTCTTACTATTATTAGCTCAGAGAAAAACAAGCCTGAAATCAAGTGTAAAAACAATATTTTATTTAATTATAAACCTGAATTTAAAAAGTAAATTTAAAAGTTCAAGGTTAAGAATAATTTTAAAATTATACCAAAGTTCCTAAGAACAGAGAAACAGAGTAATCAAACCTTTGAACTTCATTTCCATTGAAATAAAAAAATCCATAATCTAGAAACTTTTGGACTTGAGGTTTAAGAACACTATGTAATTTTTCTGCTTTTCCTCCTTTAACCATTTGATGATAGTCAAAATTCACCATCTGGATATCAGCAGCATGTTCCGAAGCTTTCAAATGACTCTGCAAGTAAAAAGGCAAATATTAATCTAAATGTTCACTAAATAAGATTTTTATATAAGGTTATAAATAAAACCTTACACTTTAAAATGGAAAATTACTTGCTAACACCTGAGAGATTAGGTGATACAATTAAAATCAGAGAACTTAAATAATGTTCTTTTCTAGTTTAGAAAATGAAAAATTACTCCTAATCACCAGCATTTTATAACACAAATATAGTAACTTTTACATCTAAAATGAAAATAAAGTATTTTATTTAAGCAACAAAGCCTATCAAAGATTGAGAAAATAATTTTTTTTTTTTGCAGTTTTTGGCCAGGAGTAGGTTTGGACCCACCACCTCCAGCATATGGGGCCAGCGCCCTACTCCTTTGAGCCATAGGTACCACCCCGAGAAAATAATTTTTTATATTTTCATTGAATATACACAAATTTTTTTACCATAAAAAGTTACTCTCAAGTATAAGCTGTTCATTAGCAATATTTATTTTGCAAGGTTAGAAAAATAGCTAAATAATTAAGTTACTTTTAGAATTATGAAATTTAACTTTAGAAAATGTTTTCCAACTATTTAGTTTAACTTAAATTTATAATCTTTATAATATAATATCATTTAGTAAGCCTTTATTGATTCAACAAGTGCTCATTAAAATATTTTTCTTTAGAAATCAGGCATTTCTTTCTTTTTTTTTGAGACAGAGTCTCTTTTTTTGTTGTTGTTGCCCTTGGTAAAGTGGTGCAGCGTCACAGCTCACAGCAACCTCAAACTCTTAGGCATAAGTAATCCTCTTGTCTCAGCCTCCCAAGTAGCTGGAACTACAGGCACCTGCCACAATGCCTGGCCATTTTTAGAGACAGAGTCTAGCTCTTGCGCAGGTCGGTCTCAAACTCCTGAGCTAAGGCAATCCACCTGCCTTGGCTTCCCAGAGTGTTAGGATTACAGGCATGAGCCACCACACGTGGACCCAGAAATTAGGCATTTCTTTCAATTCTTTTGCATCTGAAATTCTCAAGTTTTCTCTAATACAAAAGGTATAGTTTTGCATGTATATAAATGCATTATTCTCAATTTCATAGGTTTAAAACAAAGACTATGGTTTCCAGGAAGTAGCCAAGGTAATGAACAGATGAATAAGGAACTGCCTGACATTTCTCTGCTAGTGATAGATGAACATTTTGGCGGGGATGGTATTTTTTTGTTTCTCTACAAAATAAATAAGCAGATTAGAAAATAGTGCCATCTGCCTTGAAAGCTGTCCATAATCCCAATTTCAGCAAAATTAGTTTAGCCTAAACTATTTCCTAATAGCCCAAATAGTTCAAACTTCCATTAAATACCCAACCTTTCTCTAGAAAGTAATTTACGTATAGGGAGAATTTGATTATTGTATTATTTTATTTAAAAAAAAAATAGGTGTCCATGGGCCAGAACAAAAGAAGAAATGACATACTTACCTGGAAAGCTTTACTGAGCATATGTTCACCTTCCTTAGATCCAAGCAAATTTACTATTATTTGTTTACCATATAAATTCTTAAGTGTTCTAAAATGCCTAATAAAAAAAGAAAAGAAATATATGCCAAATGGTAAGCCTAATTTTTTTTTTCAATAAACAAGAATCCATTATTAAGCAGAATCTATGTGGCAGTATTTTAAACTCACAGAATTGGCAAAATTGGGTACAAATTCATTATACATGGTCTTAAAACTTTGAGTTTATAAAAACCCATTAATGCAGCTTTGTGACTTATGGGTGCTGGATTCTCTCCTATGCTATAGCAGTAGAGACCTCCAGCTCTTGGCCCACTCTGTGAGGCTGGCGCCAGACACAAGCTTTTAGCTTAGCTACGAAAGCAGTATGGGTAGATGGCGAAGGCTGCACCTTATGCATGAGGACATCAGATACTCCATGAGCATTTGGAGGGACCTCCTTATTAACTCTAGCTGCTTTCACAAAAATAGGCCCCAAATATGAATCTTTTTTCTCTCCTGGAGTTCTAATCATTCCAGAAGTTATGTAGAGCAACAACAAAGGAAATATAACATGAGCCATATTTATAATGTTACACTTCCAAGAAGTAACACAAAGAAACAGATGAAATTAAATACAGGGTGTCCATAAAGTTCATGTGCATTTTTAAAATTTACAACTGTAATAGTTAATATAATGAACTTCATAAAGCTAATATAATGAACTTCATGGACACCCTATATATAGTTGAACAATGGTTCTCAACCTTCCTAATGCTGCAATGTATTTTCATTGTTAAAAAGGGTTTGTGACCCACAGATTGAAAACCGCTGCAGTAGAACCTCTGAAAGTTGACCACCCAAGGGATTGTAACAAACTGGTCAACAAAAGGACCACAGAAGTTGTCAACAAAAAGAACTAGGCCTACTGTACTGACACGTACATGTAGTGCATGTCTAGTCTATGAAAAATAAGACAATTTAAGGAGGTAGTAAATTTAAGGAGGTGGACGACTATAGAAGTTCTACTAATTTTATTTAATTCAACACATCTGAAATAGCATTCCAACATGTAATCAACATAAAACAAATTCAGTTGCATGTGGATTTTTTTTTTTTTTGCAGTTTTTGGCCAGGGCTGGGTTTGAACCCGCCACCTCCAGCATATGGGGCCGGTGCTCTACTCACTGAGCCATAGGCGCCACCCTCGCATGTGGATTTTTTAATCACCAAACAAAGATCAAAAATACAGTATTCTTGGCATGCAAAATCTACAAACATGGAGGGCAGATTTTCACATTATAGGTTCTGCAACTCTATCTGTGAGACTTGAGTATACACTGCTTTTGGAATGGAAGTGGTCCCTGGAACCAATCCTCCATGTATATCAAGGGCAAATGTTCTAATGAGATATCTTACTTTTTTTTTCATACTACCTCTAATGTCTGCTATGTGTTGTATACTTACAGCATATCTCAATTAGGACTAATCACATTTCAAGTACTTAGTAGCTACCTGTCGCTAGAGGGTCCTAAACCCACAGATGAAGTTGTAATGTCAGGAGACCAAGACCCACACTTCCAGCACCATCATCCCTAGAAATCACAGTATTAGGTATCCTAGTCTTCCAGTTAAATTAGGAGTCAGAAGGAATTTTACTTAGAGCCAAAGATGTTGAATTGAATCAGTAAATGAAACTAGTTTCATTGCTTAGCAATATCAAAACTTATTGGACTAAGTAAAAATAATCAGTCTTACCTGTCAAAAGCAGGTGCATTAGCTTCAAATCCCCTTGACATACGAACACGATGGGATCCCACCTTAGGCAAGAAAAATACATTTAATCATACCAAAAACCAATGTGTAGACAAAAGAAATACCACTGCTTATAATATGTAATGGTTCATTTACTGAACACAAAGTGATTAATCAAATAATTGATTTTCATTCACAATATTCTTTTATTTATTTGAGACAAGAGTCTATGTAGCCCTTGGTAGAGAGCTGTGGTGTCACAGCGCACAGCAACCTCAAACTCTTGGGCTTAAATGATTCTCTTGCCTCAGCCTCCCAAGTAGCTGGACTACAGGGGCCCACCACAATGCCCAGCTATTTTTTTGTTGCAGCTGTCACTGTTGTTTAGCTGGCCCAGGCCAGGTTTGAACCCACCAGCCTTGGTGCATGTGGCTGACACCATAACCACTGTGCTATGGGCATCAAGCCCACGATATTCTTTTAAAAAAACAACTTTCAGAGGGTTTCCCCTACTCTTACTTTTTAAAAAGCAAGGTTATTAAAAAAAGAACTAGAAATGATACCATTGTGAAATACTTGTAAATCAATACGAACTTTTCTTTTTTGTAGTTTTTGGCCGGGGCTGGGTTTGAACCTGCTACCTCTGGTATACGGGACCAGCGCCCAATACTAACTCTTATTGCTGAAAGATATTTTTAAGAGTACTTTTATATGCATTACCTTATTTTAAGTTCAAACTACTATTATATGCCCCTGTGTAAGTTAACACATATTACTACCCTTTGGGTAATAAAAAAGAACTGAACTATATGCAAGTGAAATAATTTTCACTCTTAGTTAAACATAACTATTTCCAAAAGAGATGCAGATAGGACTTTACGTTTCTGACTTAAATTCCCATTCTTCCTAGACTACCTGTACAATGTCTTATGTGTTTTATTTTCTATGCTGAATACTCTATTCACTTCTCCCTCACTATAAGTTCTCTCAAATTCAAAATATCATTCCTTCCTAGAAAAGCAAATCTTCCAAGTCAATCCTACAGTCATGCAACTATAATAACTGCATATTTTGCAGAATCAGGAATTTGGACTAAGTAAATTGAACAAAATGGAAGGTATTTAACTATTGTGTATGATTTTAATTTTTCTTTTCTCACCCAGGAAAGTGGCAGAGAAATGAGAAAGAATTAAGAAACATCTAACAGGGCAGCGCCTGTGGCTCAGTGAGTAGGGCGTCGGCCCCATATACCGAGAGTGGCGGGTTCAAACCTGCCCCTGGCCAAACTATAACAAAAAATAGCCGGGTGTTGTGGCGGGCGCCTGTAGTCCCAGCTACGCGGGAGGCTGAGGCAAAAGAATCATCTAAGCCCAAGAGCTGGAGGTTGCTGTAAGCTGTGATGCCACAGCACTCTACCGAGGGTGACAAAATGAAACTCTGTCTCTAAAAAAAAGAAAGATCTAACAGATACCAAGAAGAAAGATATGGGTGAGACCAGATTATCTCCTTGAACTTTATTTTTAACATTTCACTCTAAGACTGAGGGATCAAGGTTGCCCCAAATTCATTCTTGCTAATCTGTGAACAAAGTGCCTTTAAAGGGGGTATAAGAGCAGAGTTGCCAAATCCTAGCACTTTGGGAAGCCGAGGCGGGAAGATTACTTGAGCTCAAGAGTTCAAGACCAACCTGAGAAAGAACAAGACCTCATCTCCACTAAATGTAGAAAAATTAGCCAGGTGCTGTGACAAGCGCCTATCATTCCAGCTACCTGGGAGGTTGGGGCAGGAGGACTGCTTGAGCCCAAGAGTTTGAGGTTGCTGTGAGCTAAGCTAACACCACAGCACTCTAAGCCTGGGCAACTGACTCTATTTCAAAAACAAACAAAAAAGTCCCTGTTTACCTTCTATGGATAATCAATCTTTGAATCTGGTATTTTCATTTTTAGAAATCAATTATCTATTTTTCCAGTTTCTTAAAATCAATCATATATTTTTATTCTGTTACTACCTGAATTTTTTTTTTTTTTTTCAGTTTTTGGCCAGGGCCAGGTTTGAATCCACCACCTCTGGTATATGGGGCCTGCACCCTATTCCTTGAGCCACAGGCGCCACCTACTACCTGAATTTTTAAATAAAATAACAGTTACTACCTGCTCTTTTGGAATGATGGGGAAAATATTTTGATGTAAAAGACACTCATAAGACTAATCCATTCCCATGGCCTGTAAAAACTACTAAGCTAAATGCTGTGGTTTGAATGTATACCCCAAGTTTCATGGGTTAGAAACTTTGTCCTCACATTATATGTCAATGACATTTGAGAGGTTATTGAGACATAAGGAGTCTGGATTCATGGATTACCGATGGAGTTGGTTAGTTATCACAAGAGTGAGTCTGTTAGAAAACTAATTTGGCTGCCTCTTATGAGCCCTCTCTTCTTGCCCTGTAATATCCTGCACTGTCTCAGGATTTGCAGAGAGTCCCCACCAGCAAGAAGCCCTTAACTGTGGACTTCTCAGCCTTTATAACTACAAGAAATAAATTTTGTTTCTTATAAATTATCCAGTTTCAGAACAGAAAACAGACTAAGACAACAAATAACTAAGGAAACCACTGACTCTAACACTCAACCCAACCCAAATCAATAATAGGATATAGCTCAGTGACAATTTGGCAGAATTGTTGAACTATCTCACTGTCTCGAAAATTATAATCTCTGCTAGGCATGGTGGCTCTCACCTGTAATTCTAGTACTTTGGGAGGCCAAGGCAAGAAGATCACTTGAGACCAGGAGTTTAAGACCTGTCTGAGCAACACAGTGAGACCCTGTCACTTCCAAAAAATTGGAAAATTAACCCAGTATGGTAGCACATACTTGTACTTCCAGTTATTTGGGAGGCTGAGGCAGAAAGACAGATTGAGCCCTCAAATTTGAGGTTGCATTGAGCTATGATGACACCTCTGCACTCTAACCTAGACAACGGTGCAAGACCATGTCACAAAAGAAAACTAAAAAACCATCTCTATGAAGAAATGCATGATCTTAAATTTTATAGTTTTCAGCCTATCACACATGACATTAACCAGCCAGGTTATTTATGTGGGGAGGCCATAGAATACAGAAGGAAGCAGCAAGGAAGACCTACCCAAGGAAATCTCTCATTGCAAGTACTCAGGATCCTACCTTATTGAATAATCAAACACTGTAATTCTGCTTTCTTAATAAAATAACACAGAAAGTGGTAAAACAGGGCCCATACTAGCCTGTCCCTAAAATAAGAGCATTCACCTTCTATCAAATCAAGGTTTCAGGAATGTTCTTAAAGCAAATATTCTAAACACCCATTGCTGATTATGAAAGCTTAGAAGTAAAGTTGGGTTGGGATTCTTTTCCAAGGGATATTTGTGCAGAGATATATCTATTTAAATTACCCCTAGGAGAAGTAAAGGTGGGTTGGGATTCTTTCCTATGGGAGATTTGGGCAGAGATATATCTATTAAGTTACCCTACAAGACAAAAGATGAAACAAGTCAAACCAGTCTCAGTCTTGATAAGAAGTCAAGAATTTCTGTAGAGCAGAATAAGAGTTAACTCTTGTTAATTCTTACCTTGTCTTGAATGAAATGTATTACTAAAAAAGTTTAAGTGCTGTCCAAGCTAGAATGTAAGAGATCCAGCTGGAAGCTTATTTTTTTCTTTCTCTTTTCTCAGATTGAGGCACAAAACTCACTGGATTATACATACTCAGAGGCCCAAAGTAAATATGACATGCTTTAGGGACTAAAGATTTGTGAATAAAATGCAAAATTATACCATTATAAGCAATCCAATATTACAACCTTACATTTTTAAAAATCTTATGTTTTATTTATTTGTTGTTAGATGCACATTTTACTATGTTGCCCAGACTAGTCTCAAACTCCTAAATTCGAACGATCCTCCCACCTTAGCCTTAGAAAGTGCTGGGATTACAGGACTTTATGTTTTTAAAAATTAGGCATTTGGTGGCTCAGCACCTATAGCTCAACAGCTTGGGCACTGGCCACATACACTGGGGCTGGAGGATTTAAACCTGGCCCAGAGCCTGCTAAACAACAATGACAACTACAACAACAACAAAAATAGCTGGGCATTGTGGTGGGTGCCTATAGTCCCAGCTACTTGGGAGGCTGAGGCAAGATAATCATTTAAGCCCAGGAGTTGGAGGTTGCTATCAGCTGTGATGCCACAGCATTCTACTAAGGGTGACATAGTGAGACTCTGTCACAAAAAAAAAAAAAAAAGAAAGAAAGAGAGAAAGAAATAGACATTGGGCCAGGCACAGTGGCTCACAACTATACTCCTAACACTCTGGGAGGCCGAGGTAGGTGGATCACTTGAGCTCACGAGTTTGAGACCAGCCTGAGCAAGAGCAAGACCCCATCTCTAAAAAATAGCTGGACACTGCAGTAAGCACCTGTAGTCCCAACTACTTAGTAGGCTGAGGCAAAAGGATCTCTTGAGCCTAGGAGTTTGAGGTTGCTGTGAACTATGACACCACAGCCCTCTACTGCGGGCAAGAAAGTGAGACACTGTCTCTAAATAAATGAAAAAATAAATAATAAATAATTAGACATTTATTTCAACAAAGGCCTACCAGAAAGCAACTCAGAAAACATTGAAGAAGAAAGTTACTACATATAAATTACAAAATAAAATTCCAGTAGCAGGTATACTGACAACAACAATAGCTAGCTTTTATATGGTGCTCCATGCAGTAGGTACTATTAATATTACTCTCATTTTATAGGTAAGGAAACATAAGGGTTAAATCACTTGTTCAAGATCACACAGCTAGCAGTGATAGAATAAGTACCCCAACTGAGAATTCTGGTTCCTGAGGCTTTATTTTAGCTACTACATTCTTCTGCCTAAAAAGACTAAATTACTACATACTAAGATAATAAGATATGGAATCACTTTGAGAACCAAAGTGCTATAAAGAGCTCAAAATTTTTATTATTAAATATATCAGCTGAATTTCTATGGCTATTTGAAATAGCATTAAAGGAAAAAATATCTAAGACTATCTAGAAATATCTAGGAACTCTAATCAGATGTTTATTATTGAATCAAGCTAAAATTATTAAATGGCACAGCAGTTTTTGGAATTTATCAATAAATTCCAAAACTTTATTCCAAAACTTAGAAAATATGGAAAGTATCTAAAAATTAAAAACTGAATGTCAACAACATACTTGCAACCCTGGTTGCTCCCAGAACAATGGAACAGATCCTCGGATTTGTATGAAGGAAGAAACAGAGTCATCTAAGTACACAACCTACAAAGAAAAATAAATTATTTCCACAGAAAAAGTATGTCTGTATTGAAAAAACCACATTTACTAAATTCTGTTCTATATTAGCTATATTTTATCTCTCATCCATACTTGTCTTATTCAAAATATCGAAAATAGGTTACTACTAACCTTTTTCTACTGAGTAATATTAAACAAAGTAATAGTAAAAATATAAGCATAAGAATCACCACTTTTAGGGGTGGTGCCTGTGGCTCAAAGGAGTAGGGTGCTGGCCCCATATGCTGGAGGTGGCCGGTTCAAACTCAACCCTGGCCAAAAACCGCAAAAAAAAAAAAAAAGAAAAGAAAAAGAAAGAAAGAAAAAAAAGAATCACAAACTTCTCTTAAATGTCAATATTTTACACACATATCTATTTTTATATTTCATTTAATATTTTTCTTTGGTTTTTTATATTTTTCAAAACCTAATTTGAAGATCTAAGTTGGGCTGGGGACGTGGTCTGAATTTACAATCATATAGTTTCATAGCCAAAAATATCACAGCTACTTATTTTTACATGGTACACATATCTACCATTAAGAGTTGGGTTTGATTCAATTCCGTAAAAAAACACCTAACTTGATTCTTTTTTTTGAGACAGAACCTCAAGCTGTCACCCTGGATAGAGTACCATGGCATCACAGCTCACAGCAACCTCCAATTCCTGGGCTCAAGCGAGTCTCCTGCCTCTGCCTCCCAAGTAGCTGGGAGTACAGGCGCCCGCCACAACGCCTGGCCATTTTTTTCTTTTTTTTTTGGTTGCAGCTGTCATTGTTGTTTGGTGGGCCTGGGCTGGATTTGAACCCGCCAGCTCAGGTGTACATGGCTGGTACCTTAGCCCATTGAGCCACAGGCGCCGAGCCCTAACTTGATTAATTCTACAAGTGAAGATTTTTAAATTCAATACCAAAACACAGCATTGGACTATGC
>CAUYON010133985.1:5000-52373 GCA_963573935.1 Arctocebus calabarensis
TTTTAGAACCAAGAAGGAAATTGGGCATCCAGCTCCTTATTGATTATATAAGACCAGTGAATAGTTAAGAGTCTTTTCTAAGCAGCTATGTTATTTATTAGCTACATTATTATTACAAGGAAAGTCTTTTTTGCCATCTGTCCCCCCCCCCATCCCCATGTAGGCCAAGTAGGCCTTACCTTGGTCATGTTATAAGATAATTTAAATTTTACACAAGTTTTTACTAATTTTGCATTAAATTAGCTATTTATTCTTCATATTTTCAGATTAGGTTATCTTTTTAAAGTAATGAAGAAAAATGTCAGAACGATTAAATGTTTACACATGCATTAAATTAGTAAAACAGTAGCTTAGTACATTTTTGTTTTCATTGTTGGGGTAAACAATTTTGTGTGAAATGTCAGAATATGAAGATATCTTTTGCATAGGAAATGATGTGTTAACCATATGGCCTATTCACAACCAACTGAATTACAAACCATGGCGGTTCCTACACTTTTAAGAGATGCTTATGTGATCTTCCATTAAAGTTCCACTAATGTGACATTTGTGAAAAGGTTTATATTTGGACATAATTTCCTGACCATATGTGAAGCCACATAGAACAAAAGCATCACTTAAACATGTGTAGATATAAATTGACAGCTATCAGGTCCAAAATATTTTTTATTCATGTGTCAGAATCTTTTTGGACTTTTAGGGTAGTCATGTGTGTTTCTACGTTTGCAAGACCCTGACTGTTAAAACAGTTTAATTTTACTCATCAGGCAGGAAGAAGGATCTCAAAAATCATTGTTAGGCAGAAAAACATCCAAGTTAAAAAAAAAAAAAAAAAAACTTTCCACATTTAATCTGTTAAACAATAGTAAATTTCTTATGAATCACTGATACTGTAATTGAACTGGAGACATTTTTAGAGCAAGCTTGCTTTGGCTTTTTCACCCTCCGATTTGGAATCTGCTCACAGTACTGCCAGCTTAACCAAAAAGGATTAACTCTCATATCCAACTGAGAACACAGATAATTCTCAGTAATTGGTAAAAAATGAAGATGAATGGGGCTGAGAGATAAGGAGCAATTAGCTCATCAGCAGTTACAGCTGTGCACTCAATCCGGATCCATCTCTTGAGTCTCGGCCCCTTTTAAAGAACCTAAGCAGAAGAAGCATAGGACACCCCCTCCCCAAAAAATCGCTGTACCTGCCCATCATTTCTCTAGTCTTCCATTTTATTTCCTTACTATACAAAGACACCTGTCATAGCATGCTATGTAAATTACTGCCTCTCTTAGGACCTATGTCTAAAGCCAATCTTCTTTTTAAACTTTTTTTTATAACAGAAACCAAATGACTACTGTAGACACTCTTAAATTCCCTGTCAATCGTTTCATTATAGCAGCATCATCTGTTTGAAAATATAAGCAATTCCCTCATCTAATTATAGGAAGGATTTGAGGTTCATTAACATTGCCAAGGCAGAGAAAGCAATGTGCAACTGCAGAGCTCTGCTTGGTGGCCTGCGTTCTCAGTTTCCTTTTATTTGCTTTCTCAAGGTCTCCAAGACTTTTTCCTGAAATCATAAAATTAATTTTTTCCTTCCAAATAGACACGTGTGTCGGAAGAAAGGAAATGACTCCTGCAAAAAGTATTCTATTTCTGTAGGAATGGTTAAAAAAAAACGATGTGAAATGGCGAGCTGAAGAAGATGATATTGTCTCTTTATCTGCCTGGCTTTTTTTTTTTCCTTCATATATCTGTTGGTTTGGTTTGGTTAGTTGAGGAACAGAAGAAGTAAGGATGGAGAAATACCGCTGAAGAACAAACTCAAGTCCTTAGTTTTAATCTAAGCTTCTGCATCCTTATAACTACTGCAAGTTTGAGAACATGAAAAAGAATCGTATGTTTGCAGCACGTGAAATGTGCCCAGGACTGTAGAACACGGTATCGGCGACACTTTCCCTATGTTCCACAATGTTCAGAAAGAGAAATGCTAAAGTCTCAAGACGACTGCACTTCCTTAAAGAAATAACAGCCATGAGGAGGTTATGACTATAGTTTAAACAATGAGATTTTCTTGGGACATCTGTTTTGAAATCTCATTTTGAATAGATATGAACTCATTTCCTACTAAACAAGCAATCTACTATTGTTGATAGCTGTTTACCAGTTCTATGAGTCAGATATTAGCCAGTGGCAAAGGTCCCTCTTAAATCCTCCGAGTATTTTTTAAACTGTATACATAGTGTTTTCCTTAAATAAAATGTGAAGAGAAGTACAAATGCAGCCCTTTCCTGACTCTTGGTAAATTACAGTCCACAAAATTTTGCACTTGGGAATAATATTTAATGTATTTATCTTTAAAGAGTTATTTCCTTTGTTGTCATTAGTGAAGGGAGTAAGATACTAGGTTTAGCAAGTATTTAAATAACACAGAAACTATTAAGAGATGCTCTGCTCTGTCAATATTTACATAGCATTTAAAAACTAGAAGTAAAATTAAGTTTCCTTTATTTAGATTAAGCTGATTATGATTAATTTAGTATCCTCAAAAGTGTGCGTAATGCCAAAAAAAGATAAACAGATAAAAACATAGCTGTAGATACTATCAAATTGACCTTGGGTTCACCGGTTTTAAATTTTGCATTTGCAATATCCTACTCCCAATTTCCAAGCAGCATTTTTTAAGCTGGTTATGTAGATCAGTCTTTAAAGCAAAAAAATAGCAATTTATCTAGCCTGTATGTTGTGGACAGTGTTGCCACTAAAAAGAATCCAGGACATTTTTCCTTCTTATCTGCAATGTAGCTCATATCAGCCAACCTGTCACAAGATAGTACTTGATATAAACAAGAGATTGCAAAGACATCTCAGTAATCAATATCAGGATGGCTACAGTATGGAAACCCCAACCAGTGCATATCATTTGTCTCAGCATCTATTTCTATGGCCAAATGAAGCATTAATTCAAATCATAAATCTATGGTGATTTAAATCTGGGAATGAGCACCTGCCTGCTTTAATGATTTATTTTGTACATTTCAGTAAGCAGGAGATTTGTCCATATGAACTGACAGGTCACCTTCAGATGCCAGGAGCAGACTGTTTATCACCATGCAGACTAGCATCTCATCTTAGCAAGTAAATATTAAACTAAAAGAATCCAATTGATTGTGGATGAAGGAGAATGGCGACACGGCCATATATTTTACTCAGCGTGCTGACGCCTCACTCGGCTTTATCCTGAGGTCCTCACTTCTTCCAAAGTGATCATTCTGTTGCAAAGATGGGAGCTCAAGGTTACCATGTAAAACTAGGAAACGACATAATTCTTTGTCAGAGTCAAAGGTTTCTTTCAACACCCTTTCTGGCTAATTTTGAAGATTCATATTACAAGCTGGAAAGGGTCATCTATAATGAAATTGTCCCGTCACCCCACCAAGCCAAATCGAACCAAACCAAGCAAAAACAAAATCTATTTTTTGGAGCTATAGGATTTATTTACAGCTAAGGGAAAAAAAAAAAAAATCACTGCTCCTACAAAGGAAAGCCTGAAATGTTTAACAGAACTTGTGAGTCAGATGAGTACAGGAGGAAAGAAGCAGCCTGAATTGGCTTCAAAAATGTCACTGGATTTGGGCAAGATTGAGTAACAACAATACATCATTTAAGTAGCACCTCTCTGAAGGGTTTCACTGCTTCGAAGAGCCAATTGACAGATTCATGAGAGCAGTTTGTATGCTGAAATATAGGCCTTGGAGATTCTTGGGATTCCTTCCAGAATTCATACGCTTCATCACCACTTTCTATCCACTCCACGGTAGCGCGTATCTGCTTCCTCAACCATCTCACCCACAGACTGTGTGCTCCTTCAGCACTACACATGTATTGTGGTTGTTTCGTATCCCTGCAAGGAACTAAAATTAAATGTACAACAAAATCCAAATGAAAGGATGCAAGGCCCCTGAAATTCCTTCACAGGGCTGCTGCTTTGCAAAGAATGCTTAGAATAAGAAAAAATGAAGAGGAAGCAGTTGACGGCATTATAAAGAGGAAAAAGGTAATTTTCAGGAAGGAAATGTTGAGAAATAGTAATAGTAATAATAGCAAAAAAAAAAAATCCCAAACTTTAGTAATATTACTGATAACCAAACAATGTTAAAAGAAGACATTGTAGTAAATAATGTAATAAACGCTTGACAAACGTTTTAATTCTCCCAGTGTAGATAGTATTATTGATACCACTTTCCAGATGCGAACCATCAGGCTCAGAAAGTTTACAGAACTTCCAGAGCATGTAGTTGTTGAACACTTACCAGGAAGCGGGCATTGTCCTCAGAGCCAGAGAAGACTGGGGCCACATAGAGCTACCATCGAGCAACTGCTTTGATCTGTGAACACGCAGCCAGACCTTCCCCGTTATTCCCTTCCCTTCCCAAGCTGGCTCCCTCCTCTCCAAACTCACTTTCCTTGATCTCTAGACAAATACCTGGCATGGGGCTGGGGTGCTCAGGAAGGAGAATATCATAAATCAAAACTCCTGAGAGGGCAGAAGCAACGAGAAGAGAAAATGACAATGGTAACATTTCTTTGGCCCAAATCAATGGAAGATATTTAATGGCACTGGTGTTAACACAATTTCAAAGTATTATGACCTTCCAGGGAAATTCAAGTAAATTTTGCTTCTGGTTCAGATTGGCATTGGATGGTATCAAAAGTACAAAGCAATAAAAAAAAAAAAAAGACTAAATACCACAACGAATAAAAGTCATTTCTTCCAACTAAGATAGAAAAGAAAATTTAGATTATTTCTTTTTTAAGCCATTATCAAAATACTTAAGCTACAACTTGGTCAGTAGACCAACGTGATTACATACTATCAAATATTAAATATATAAGGTGCTTAATTAAAAGCCATGTTCTTCTCATCTTACGCTTACGGATTTCTCTGAAGTCAACTGCTGCTCTACTTCTCTGAAAAAATTAAAATAGAGGTACTCTGTTGTAATATGTTTTAAATTAAATTTTATTAAATTGCCTATTTTAAGAATCCTTCCTCATAATGCCGACTATCAAAAACAGCCTGCGTTCAAGATTCACTCTCCTAAAATTCTGGAAACAATCCAGATTATGTTTTGGAACGATGGCTATGATTTATAGCGGCTAATTGCTTGTTTTTTGAAAGTGTACAATGTTGCCTTATTTTATAAGCCAAAGCAAATGGCTTTTATTTTTAAGTAATTATACTTAATAGTTCTGAAAATAAAATTATAATTCCTCCAATTCACTTCGATACCATTTTAACTTTTAAAAGCCTAAACTTGTTTGTATAAACCATGACTTACACCATCCTCTGCCCGCACTGTCTTCCCCCAGGAGTAGTTACCAATGCAAGCACTCTTATTTTACTGAGTCCTTTTCAGCTTTGGAGTTACCTTTTTTTGGTTTTCCCCCATGTTCTTTCATCTTTCGGAGAATTGCCAACACCATCTCCTCCCAATTCTAACCCGTTGCTTTCGGTCTTTGTGCCTTACATACAGGTCTGATAATGAAGTTCACAAAATCATCCTAGAAAAAGTGCTCTGAAGGACGCACAAGGTGCTGACACCACAGCACGGCTTCCCTGGGGGAGTTCTTTGCGGGTGACTGTACGCACCGTTCAGCAGTGAGGCACGTAGCACTTTTACTAGGATGCGTTTGTGAACTTATCTGTCCAACCTTGTACTTGTGCTGTAAAGTTCTATTTTTCTCTTTTTACATTAAAAGACATCCTTTCCTATCACTGAACGGGTGGTATTTTGAGTTTTGTGTATCTAGTTCAAAATTACTTCCAACTCTACCATTCATGTCAAGTGTATGTTTCCAGGGAACTGTTTTGAAAATGACTATTACTAAAATCCATATTATTTCTTTATATACCCTTCCCTATGCATTCCTTTATATACCCTTGACAGACTACAAGTTTAGAGCTGCTGAATAACTTACAAAATAATGTGCTAAAATGCTACCTGGAACAGAATTCAACACCTAGGAATGACGATGTCCTTCATGGACGTATGTTGGATATTGTATGTGATGCACAACTTGCAATACCCAAATTTCTGTTGTTACGTTATATTTTGAGCATGGTTTCTGCATTTTAAGGAGAAGAAATACAGGATAGAAGGAGAATAAAATGTTGTATGACACCAAAACACAAATGCTAAAAGTTTCATTAATGAAAAACCTACCCACATCTCAAGTTGTGTTTAACAAAACAAATGACCCAAATGGATATTCGGCAAAGGTAAAACTGTCCGTTTCAGTTGGAACATGACAGTTCACTTTTCATCTCTCTTTCTTCACAGAGCAGGAAATAAAAAAAAAATCAAGAAAATTAAAGTTGCACTTTTAAGATGAGAGAGACATTGATCATGGTTATGTCTGGGAAAAAATTAAGCATTAACATAATCCTTACTCTCGGCAGCATACGAAAAGAGTAAGTCTGTTATCCTGACAATGACACTAAATTTCTAACTTGATAAATGCGTTAAAGGAATAACAATCAGACACAGGGTTGTATTTGTACATATTTTTCTGTCGCCTTAGTTATACGCACTAGTTTAGAATTTTGGTGATTAAAACTTACTCGTATTATGAAAGGTGTTAATTGAATGCTTAAAGTAGAAGGTGTAGCCATACAGTTGATCCTATAAAAAATAATTATTCATGTATAGTGCATATTAGAAAGGCAAATGGTTATCCTGAAAAATAGATGCTGTTTGGAGGCAAAAATACTAACTTTTAGAATGAACGGCCAGCAGTTTTGTTCGACAAAAGCAAGTGCTGTAACTCAGTAGCAAAGCGATCACCAAAAGTTTCCGTGAACGTGAAACTCACCGACACTTGAGTTCATGTCCCCGTTTTCAGAGTCTGCTCCATGCTGGTTATTACTGGCATGATAGTTGCTCATAGCTTCCAATTTGATTTTTTTCACCTTCATTGCTTCAGCAATAGCTGCGTTGGTGGCGGCAGCAGCTGCTGCGGCTGCTGCTGTCAGACCTTCGAAGAATAAATTAAAAATGAGGTCATTTAAACTCCAATTTTTCATGGAATAGTTTGCGCACTTGATAAGGTAATACACATACACACACAAACATACATTAGAGGATCGGGTTCCTCTGTTCAACACTAGCCAACGAAGCGATGCGGTGTGAGCAGGAGGGTGCGCTGAGAAATCCCACAGTAATGTCGGCAGAGACACAATTCACACTGTGAGCAGGAGGGTGCGCTCAGAAATCCCACAGTAATGTCGGCAGAGACACAATTCACACTGGAAGGATCGTGGGGGAGGCACAGCACCATTACCTCCCAAGGAAACCGACCCGAGTACTCGCTCCCTGCTGCAGATTCCCTCGAGTGGGTTAAATGGAGGGAAAATCTGCACTGCTGTATTGACTCACAAGGCCTCACGCTGAGTAAGAACCTACATCCCCCAAACTTCCATTGCTGTGTTACACTCCGGCCATGCTGAATCGTCACTGTCATCCACATAGGATGCCCTGCCTCTTCCAGTCTGTGCTTTCCCACATTCCATTCTCATTTTCTGGAATCTTCTTGTCCCATGACTCACTTCCCTGACTTTACATCCTCCAGCAAAATGCTACTTCTTTTTTTTTTTTTAAGAGACAGGGTCTCACTCTGTCGCCCTGTTAGAATGCTGTGGCATCACAGCTCACAGCAACCTCCAGCTCCTGGAATTAGGTGATTCTCTTACCTCAGTCTCCCAAGTAGCTGGGACTACAGCACCCACCACGATGCCCGGCTATTTTTTTGTTGTTGCAGTTTGGCCAGGGCTGGGGTCAAAGCCGCCACCCTCAGTATATGGGGATGACACCCTACTCACAGGCGCCGCTCCAAAATGCTACTTGTGTCTAGGGGTCTTCCCATAACCTGCATTGAGCCCTCGTCTGCACTTCTCTTCTGGACCGTGTTTAAACCTGGGCTTCTGTGACAGCACGTGCTCTGTTGTGCTGTGAATGTCTTTCTGTTCATGTTTTCCTCACTAGGAACACTATCAATGGCACAGACCAAGAGACGCTATGCAGCTTGGTGTCCCCAGTGTTCAAGGTGTTCAAAAGTAAAATAAAATGTAACAAAAGCTAATACTTTGTTTTCAGTTATTACATGTAAGTGCTGATTTAAGTAATTTAGTCATCTCAGTAACCCTATCTGATTAATTTTACCATTATGCTTACTTTATAGATCATGGCACAGGACTTAAAAGTCCCAGAGTTGCCAGTCGTAACCATTATGCCCTGACCTCTAACCTCTGTACATGACAGCTTGTCTCTTCCATCCAAAGAGCACAAGGAAGGTGTAGACGTAAGATTAGAAATAGAATTCGAGACAAGATTTCGGCAAATCAGAACATTAAGGCCATGCTATTCTGAACTTAGATCGTTACGTGGAGGGGCAGCAAGCAAAGCTTTGTGAGCAGTGGAATGGTCTGTCTGCTTTAAGTACGGGCACTTATCCCAAGCCGAGTCACTGCAGCCTGGCAGCCTTCATCTGCAGAAATACAGACACGCCATATAGGAACGATCTCTCCTAAAACTTCAACAGCGTATGAGGAGCTATATCTCTCCCGCCCCCCACCACCCCACAAACATGCTTTTGGCTACGGCTGCTTTAGTATTTCTGACTGCAGTGCTCCAGCTGTTTGAATTTATCTGTGTGATTTATTTCCACTCCCAGCTGGTGGATTAGAGACTGAACACCACTCTCCTCCTTTTCCTCCCTACTAATCATCACTTCTACTTATTACAGCAAGTAAGGTACAACCCATGGAATTAGAAGAAAGTCTTTTTTTCTTTTTCAAGGCAATCTCTGCTATTTTGGGTAGAGGTTAGAAGACTTCACCTTTCCTTCAGATCCCCCCAAAGAGGCCCTGAGAACCTTCACCCCAGAGCAACCAGACCTTCAGATCCGGACCTGTGCATGAAAAACTGCTAACTGCCCCTTAAAGGGCGCTGATAAAAACTCAAAGAATCCATCCGGGTTTGATCCGAACATTCATTGCCTTTTAAGTCCCAACTTGAACTGATTCTCTCATCTTCCTATGATTGAATTTTCTCCCCAATTACTCATTTCCTTCAAAGATGTTTTAGAACATTTTCTTTCCGGTTCTCTGAAAATTCTCTTTGTGTTTCCTAACCAATCTTTTTCCTCAATTGTGCCTTGTTATCAATGTGAACATCCCACGTGTCCCTTCCCTCAGTTGCCTGTGACTGCCCCATCCCCAATGTATAACATTTCAAGGGGCTTTGTATTTGATTTACGATGCAGGCAAATCTTGCTGATAGGATCCATGGGATATGCCGGCTAATATCATACAGATTCAAATAAAATTAAGCACCATAAAATATAACCATGCATGATATGGCCTCAGACGGACAAATCAAATATTCTTGAGCAAAGTTTCTTCAGCTATAAAACCTCTCTAATCCCAACGGGAAAATGTGAGGATTAAGAAACAGAACCCACGTGAGGAGTGCCATATCGTGTTTAGTAAAAATTAAGCATACTGCACATTCTAGTTCCTTCGTGGGTAAAGTCACAGCCTCGTGGGATTCCTGCAGGATATCGCAGACTGGCAGAACCCCCTGAGCTAGAAAAATTTATGCTTGCATAAGTCTCTGACTTTTAAAAACACTTTTTACAATTTTATTATTTAGATGATCATATTTACAGCACTCCTTTATTTGACATTAGACAGTTTTCCCAGTTGTATGTATCTGATACAAATTCCAGAAGATGTGCGTTTGTCTTACACACAAACACACGCATGTGTACATGTCGTTAACATCAATAATTTTTAGTTTTCTGCTTTTGCCCAGTTTCATGAAAGCAGGAGGAAGCTACGACTCATGCACATACATAGTTGCTGGTTTTAGTTCCACGAATTCGCCTGGCTGATGAGTTCTCCACTTTAATTCTTTAGCATCTTTCAAATTCAACCAATTTTCTCCATTTCCACTGCCTCCCCCATCAATGCAATTAGAGTTTGAGACAAGATTTTGGCAAATCAGAACATTGAGGCCATGCTATTCTGAACTTGTATCTTTTTCTTTCTTAGAGTGCTGCAATAAGCTCTCCACAGCTTGTACCCTCTAATCTCTTATGAAAGTGAAGGTCTGATCATGAAGACCAGGGCTTTGCATAGTGGTCAGAGCCCTTCACGCTCAGTTTCCTGGCCCTCTGGGTGGAATCCTCTGTTCCTCCATCTCTCTGTGCTCCAGGGAGATAGGCCACCCTCCATTTCCTCTCCTGGACTACCTCGTTCCTTCTTTCAAATCAGTCTTGGCACACACTGGTCCCACTTTTTGGAGGAGTTCTCTCGTCCCCAGTTCCAGACTTGCATGCACCTCCGTCATGCACCGGCTTAAATATCAGGCTCCCAAAGAAGCAGGCTCAGGCTCCCACGTCTTCATTTCCTACCTTGAAATTCAACATTTCAAGAATTAGCTCAAGGCTCACTCTTTTAAAGAGCTGAATCTAACCTTCCCCAGCCTTGAGTAGACTTAATGATCCACTTGCTTGCGTTCATGTCAACCCTGCTGCTCTGTGTGAGTTTGCCCTCACTGCCGAACATTAGGACTGGCCACGAAGCTTTGAAGGCGTGCAAATTCTGAGCCCTGCCGTCTGAGTTCCTGACTCAGGAGATCTGAGTTGGTGCCCCTCATCTGTATATTTTTAGCTAATTTTACCATTCCACAGGACTTTTTAAAGTGCAATCTGAGTAGAGAAAAGCAGTCCTTTGAACTGTTTATTGCTCTTTTATTTGGGGAGGGGGTTAGGGCTAACTAAGGAGGAGGGGGTTAGGGCTAGCTCTTGTAAGTCACATAACTCTTTGCTTATCTCACATCCACAGAGATTTCTGTTACCCGCCCACCCACCACCCACCACTCCCATATCTCACCCCAAAGTGCCTCATTCTACAAGTTACCGCTGCTATTAACTCTTCCCAACAATCCATTTTTTCCCAAAATACTTTCTTAAGTGTATATATTACAAAGAGCCACCACAATGCCCTGGTACAAACTGTCACTGGAAAAAAATGCTTATCAAACGAGATTACTTAGAAAGCCCCAGGAGAAATATAGTAATTATTTTGACAATCTCAATGAAAAGTAATTTAAAATGTTGTTTTTATGTTACAATAAATGTGAATATATTAGGAGTAATAAATCTCGTTAATTTAATATAAAGTATAACTCCCCAAAGGTACATTTTGCCTAAGGATGGACAGGATCATGAGGATTCCCTCTTCTCTGCTTTGACGGCACTTCCCACTGGCCTCGCAATGACCCTTCCAAATCTTCATGTAACTCTCAAATCCCCTTCAACTTGCTGTCTCTAGTAAAAAGGTAGCTCGCAATCTATACACTAGCCTTTGGTGAAGATCCCATTGTATGTATATGCTGTTCCCTAACAGAGTTACCTTATTTATTTTATTTTTATTTTTATTTTTTTGGGAGACAGAGTCTCACTTCATTGCCTGCCTTAGAGTGTCATGTGTCATTGCTCACAGCAACCTCAGACTCTTGGGCTCAAGTGATCCTCTTGCGTCAGCCTTCTAACTAACTGAGACCACAGATGCCCACCACAATGCCTGGCTATTCATAGAGATGGGGTCTTGCTCTTGCTCAGGCCAGTCTCAAAATCCTGAGCTCAGGCAATTCACCCACCTTGGACTCCTAGAGTGCTAGGTTTAAATAGGCTTGTGCCACCATGTTCAGCCTACAAAGTCACCTTAAAGGAAGAGAAAAATGTGCAAGAAATTCACCAAATAACTCAAAATCTTTGGTCTATACTACATAGAGAATTTAAACTACAACGTTTCTATACAATCAAGAATTGTCCACTTGCGTAAATGATGGCAACCCACAACACTTGCTACACCCTTTACAACCCTTTTCTCACTTCTTGTAACTCTCCTTCCATATTTTTGGTACCTGCTCACCCCCACCCACCTCTTCCATATCTCACCCCAAAGTGCCTCATGCTACAAATTACCACTGCTTTTAACTCTTCCCGAGAACCCATTTTTTCCCCAGTAACTAGGCAATTCATTGTTTGTGAAAGTGATAATCTACATTGATTTAGCTGCGGTGCATGGTAAAGATGGAGGTTATCAACCCTAAGCCACATTCGCAGAACGTCTCTGGGATGAACTGAGGAATCTGTGTCTTTCTGCATTTCAGTCAGTTGGTTCTGACACTCGGTGCCTTTACATTACTTAAAAAGTGTATCTGTATCTTACAATAAATGCTTATTAATCAAGTAGATCATCATTGTTATGGTATTCAAAAGTGACTATGCTTAAGAATCAATAAGAGGATGGGCTGGGCATGGTGGTTCACGCCTAATCCTAGCACTCTGGGAGGCTGAGGCAGGTGGACTGCCTAAGCTCATAGGTTCAAGACCAGCCTGAGTCAGAGCTAGACTTCATCTCTAAAAATAGCTGGGCATTGTGGTAGGTGCCTGTAGTCCCATTTACTTGGGAGGCAAAGGCAAGAGAATCACTTAAGCCAAAGAGTTTGAGTTTGCTGTGAGCTGTGACACTACTGCACTCTACAGAGGACTACAAAGTGAGACTGTCTGAAAAAAAAAGAATCAATGAAAGAATTTCTTAAAATGCAAGCTCATGTTGGACCAAAAAAAAAAAAAATCATTATTTTGAAACATACTACTTTGGTATGATGCAAACTTTTTTGAAAATGAGTCTCCTTATGCTTTTAATCCACCACAGCACAAGCACAGAGCTAACCAGGTAACAAATCACTTCTGTATGTTATTGAGGTAGTCTATACTCCTTACTAACTCTAGTAAACATTTACGTATGTGAATCAATTTGGTAACTGGTAATTGAAAAGCTTGAGTAATTGCTCCTTATTGTTTAATTTATAGGTTTGATGCCAGATTTCTTTATTTCATTAAACAAAAAAAAAATAGTAGATAGATAGATATAGATGATAAACATGATAAAAATAAATGAATGAATAGATTATCTCTTACACTAAGGATTTTTAATCCAACTATTTTACCTTATTAAACTTACTTTTATACTCTTAAAAAAAACACTTCTAGTATCTCATGCACTGAGACAAAAACAGGCACTGTAGTATCATTTATTTTTATTATAAAAAGATTCTCAATCAAATTTTATCATCAGCAATGGGAAAACTTAAGTACAGAGTTACAATTCATTTTCTGTATTTGTTTTAGATGGTTAGGAATCGAGGCAGTGAACCCAGAGCATGAGCTAAACTAATTGGTTGAGCAGAAGGTGCTTTATAATTTCCTCTATCAGTTTCCGCAGAAGGACTAAGTACTTTAGAATTTTTGTATAACATTAACAACTGTAAAAAAAACATAAACTTTAAAAAAATAATAATTTTTCATTGATGAAAGTGGATTGATAAATGTTGTATTTAATAAAGATGTTTTCCTTCAAAATAAATATCTGGCTTATTATCTCAAAGATAATAAGTCACATGTACTCCTAGGCCTATGAGCCCTCAGGCAGGGACAGTGCATCCAACTTAAATTAATATCCTATATGTCTTATAAAATGCAAACATATTGAGGGTATTTTTCTGCCTTCCTATTCAATCTTGACAAACTCTATCCCTTGCAAGTTAAACAAACAAATACATTTTTACACAGAACTTCAAAACATGACTTGCCATGTTATCGTATAAATTACCATCTGATGTAAACCCCTATTGTCGGCTTCATTTTGCTTTGCTTCTTCAGAGCAAATTCTATATTATTTTTTAAATTGCCTATTGTGAAAAGTTTTGTCTTGACGAATACATTTCGCTTACTTCCATTTTTTGATACACCTGTGAAGTTGTTTAAAGTTTCTGTTGACTACATGAGCAGAGTGGAAGTTACGAGTTATCGAAGCTCATTATCATATGAGGATTAAGTGTAATATAGTAGCTGAACACAAAAAAAGGACTCCAAAAACCACCGGAATCTTGGGGACTATATATCAAACTTACTGGAAAAGAGAAGCAAGTTATATAATGTCCCATGCTTCAGAATTCACTTCTCTAAAAATGGGGAAAACAATTCCAATCTCACGTGGTGGTTGTGAAGAATTAAAGTGAAAAAACACATACAACAGTAGGGCACCAGCCCTATATACCGAGGGTGGCGGGTTCATACCCAGCCCCAGCCAAACTGCAACAAAAAATAGCCGGGCAGTGTGGCAGAAGCCTGTCGTCCCAGCTACTGGAGAGGCTGAGGCAAGAGAATTGCCAAAGCCCAGGAGTTGGATGTTGCTATGAGGTGTGACTCCATGACACTCTACCGAGGGCGAAAAAGTGAGACTCTATCTCTACAAAAAAATAAAAAATAAAAATAAAAAACACACAAGCAACAGCACAGGCCCGTGATAGCTGATTATTATAAATTACTCATAATATCCAACAAATCCTTATAGTTTTACCTTTGTTACCCACAAAGATGCAAATGAAAAAAATGTACCTAACAGCCCCGGGAATTTAGTCTTTTGATAAATGGATAGCTACAAATTATGTTTCTATCAAATCATTTGATTTAGTTATCTACATTGATCAAATTTATCATAAAATTACTAAAATCTCTAATCTGTGATCTATTGCCACAAAGCTATCACAATTTCAAATTCAGTACCCACAGATTTAGCTTTTGGAAGAGAAGAAGGTATCATTATTATTAGAGCATTATTTCACTCTGCAAAGATAGTTATATTTTCCTTCTTTTAACTTTTATTAAAACATTAACCTTTAAATTCTTTAAATTCTTCAAATGCCATTACACCATGCTGATGGCTTTCTTTTAAAAAAGAAAAGTATCTTCAATTTATTTCAAATAAGTTAGTACCCTTAGTTATAAATAGAAGATTACAAATGTAGATTATAAATATCAATAAAAGAGACATATTGCTGTCAAATTCTTTCTCTGATCTGTTTGTTTGCTCATTAACTTGAAAAGTCCAATCTTTGATCTTTGGTTTCAAAGACATCAAGATGACTTCCAAATGTTTGATATGTTGTCTACTTTTACATTGCATTCCATATAAAATGCATCTCCCCAAACCTAATGCTTAAATAAAATGGGTTACATGCAAGAGATGGTAAGCGTTCAAATCTTCCATACAATAGACTTTATATTAGCCTATGTTACTTTGCCCAAATCTAGAGCACTTTTTAACATACAGTAAGTTACAGCCAATGGTAGTTATTATTAATATTCTGGAATTGATAAGTTATTTATGCCTGGCATCCTTCCTACTGATTATTCAGGGAGACAGGCGGCTTATAAATATCTCATCACTCCGCCGTCACAGAAATTTCATCGACAGTGTTCATGCACAGCTATTAGCAATATGAATCTAACCATTACAAGAAGGAGGAAAATCGAACATGTGGCATTAATACGCAGTCCTGGTTCCTAACCATCTGATAGGCAGATGGTGTGAAGCGGATTCTCCAGCTGAAATGAAGGGGCACATCATTTAAAACCTTGTTTGCATTCTAACTGATATCAGTGCCATATTGATATACATGATACATCATGGCAGTATTTGAACAATCTAGTTTGTTTCAGTCATAAATGTTTACAGCCTTGTTTTTTTAATCTTATAAGCATGTTCAGAAGAGTGTATTTTTAATTTATGAAACCTATTGTTTACTTCTGTTGAACTAGAGGATTAGTGGAAAGCAGGAATATTAAATTACTTCAACCAGAGCAATAGAACCAAGACAGATGAATAAAGTGGGTTTGTTTTTATTTTCAATGAGGAAGTTAGTAAAGGAATTTTAAAATTAGCCCAGGCATTTTATGCCTTAAATGCATTTATTCATTTAAACCTTTCAGTTATTTTTCCCCAAGTGGCATACAGAGAAACTTAATGCTTTACACCGTCATTCATTTAAAACTCTCACTGTGTGCAATTAATCTTGTCCAACAATTCAATTCAGAAAGTAAAACATCAAAAAGCATAGTTCAATTCCACAGTCATTACTGTGAAGTAATCTTTCTGCTGCTGACAGTTCCTACAGACTCTTTGCAAAACTCTGTTGAAGGTGCATTGTAAGCACCATATGAGCTTGAATTACAACTCAATTGAAATCACTCCAAGTCTTAGAACTCTTGGCTCAATATAACAACTCAAGAACACCAGTACCTTTTTTCACCCTGTTTTCATCCTATCCTTATTTAAATGCCAGCTGTCCAAGAACTGACTCTAATTTTCAGTCATTTCATTTCTCAATACAAAATAAAATGGTTAACAAAATACGTCTGTCCTTGCTCTTGAACCATCAAAGAACAAAAATGATAAGCAGCTAACATAGGTTACTTAAATGTGAACCTGGTTAGACTGAAGATGTGACTGCAAACTTGCCTCTTAATGTCCATGGTACTAACTTTTCTTGACCGTTAAAACACAACTGTATTCTACAGAGAAGGAAAAAAAAATTGACCCTTGAGGCTCTTAAGGGAAGCACTCTCTATAAAACAGTCTTTGGATTGTCAATTCATTAAATTCGACTTTCAAAATGTTTGGATTGAAAAAAAAAACCTCCACTAATTCAGAAATATATACAATACTAAACATGTTATTAGAATATTAACAGTGACTGATAAATCAAGTATCTGGATAGCTTAAAATCCCCATTTCATAGTGTGAAGGGGTTGCAGGAGCACTGCAGTCAAAAGGAGGGAGACACCCTGGAATGTCATTTGGCCATGTGTCAACCATTGAGGAAATTCTACACAAGTTTTGAAAAGCACAGTGGCTACAGTGCCAGCCACATACACCAAAGCTGGCGGGTTTGAACCAGGCCGGGCCTGCTAAACAACAATGACAACTATAACAAAAAAATAGCCAGGCATTGTAGCAGGCACCGGTAGTCCCAGCTACTTGAGAGGCTGAGGCCGGGGAATCTCTTAAGCCCAAGAGCTGAAGGTTGCTGTGAGCTGTGATGCTATGGCACTCTATTGAGGGTGACAGAGTGAGATTCTGTCTCAAAGAAAAAGAAAAGCTCACTTTCTGACTACTAACTCAGAATCAGGCTGAAATGCAACCAATGAAAAATTTGTAATTGCTGTGTTTTGTTTTAAAATAAAATGACACCTAATTTATTTATAGTAGAACTTAACAGAAGATCTTGAATATGTAACTTTTTAAAATTACTATGTATACATAATAGGGTACATGTGATGTTTTGATACAGGCATCCACTGTGAATTCACATTGAATATATAGCTTTGACTCCTCCTTGAACATTATTGCCTTCAGAAGAATATTCCAAAATAATTAGTTGTGATGGTAAACATATAAAGCATGGGGACTAGAAAGACTGTACTTAATGTGACCCTTTTATTTAAATGATGATCAAACGTTGGTGCAATGAGGTTAATCATTTCTATAAAGTCACATCATTAAATAATGATAGAGGAATCCCAATTCCCCTAACTCACCATTCAGCATTGATTACACTGACTCTATCAATAAATGTAAAAAGAAAAGTACAGAATACAATATAGTATGAAATCATTGAAAGAAATGGAATCACTTTGCTCTAGTATTTTCAGGGCTGCAAAGGAAGTCGAAGTCATCGTCACTCAGGTGATGTCAGAGTAACAAGGACTGCTTAGAAACAGGACCCAGATGTTCATTGGTGATTAAGTTTTATCGCATTTAGAGTGTTTGGTGCAGAAACAAGGGTCATTCAGGTCATTCAACTTTAATTATGCACAATAGCCTATACTACCGATGAAAAGTGCTTATAATTTTTGCCTTAATCCTATACCTCACATAGGTTCCAATATGCCAGAAGAGTGAATATATTATTATTCTTTGTATCTGGAATATAATACAAATTCGAACTGGAAATAAATCAACAATTAAAATAGGCACACTTTGACTCTAATTACCTTTTAAGTACTCCTTTTATTTTATCTTATTTTTCTATTCTCAAGTAAACTAGGCCTTACATATTCCCATGCTGTTCCAAAGGCCCATACTTCTCACTACCTCCATTATCCATCATTCCAATTTACTCAGTGAACTGACCCCACGCAGGTGGCTCTAACTCACATGAGAGTGACTATTAATATACTGGTGGAAGTTCTGGCAATATAATAAGTGAAAAGAGGGAAAGGTGTCATAAACTTAATTTCCTACAAAGAAGTAACATTGGCATTTCAGCCTAAGAATAATCTCCAAAAATGTTCTGCTTTGCTCAATATCATGTAAATCCTTGTCCAAATCCTTTTATACTTATTAAAGTCTCCCTCTTGTTTTTTTCTTTTTCCAGAATCCAGGTACTAAGTATGGCTCTGTCAGTGTATAGTTGTCGGTGAAGGAAGAACATGATAAAAAGCAACAAAGATGGATATTTTGACATATGAGTCTTATTTGGGGGAGTTATCTAATGAGATGAAAGTGTGTGTAAAAATGTGACCATGAAAGTTTTCTGATATAATAACATAAACTTTTTAAAATAAAAGACTCATAAAAGAAATGTATTTAAATAATACACATGGAACATATATATAATGTATGTGTGTACATATATATTATTCTTCTTTCTAAATAGAAGTCTGGATCTTGGTGGACTGGGTAAAATATACATGAACAGTCACTGCGTAATAGCTGAGGCAATACATTCTTCACTTCTTTGTTATTAGGTCTTGCATTTATATTAACATCTCATGTAGACTTAATAATCAGCCTACCAGGCAGGAGGTGTTTTCCTCATTTGAAAGAAAATTTGAATTGTGATAGGCTTGGAAAAAGAAGATTTGAGATTGCAGTTGCAAAGCTGGATTATAAAAAAGGCCAACAATATAGAAAAATAGATGCTATAATATGACAGGGAAGATCCAAAAGAAATCTAGATTGTGGTCCATAGCCTCTAGCAGCTGTCATCATCTAAAAGGTGGCATGTCAAATGAGATGAAGCCTTTACAGTGGCACAATTTCACAATCATGATCAAGTTACTGAACTCTTTGAGTGTAACTTACACAAACTACTTAGTTTCATTACAAGGCAACCTTATACTTTATTATTCAAGAAATACATTCTGTCTACATTTAAAATGACTTTTTAAAATAAGGTTTGATTAGTATATTCAATCCAGCTTAACTGGGTACGGAGCAAGTGGATATCAGGAGAATTACCAATGGTTAGTGTTATATTAGTCTTAGTATTATATTAGTCGTTTTTCTTTTTTGTTGCAAAATCACTTAACAAAAAGAAAGATTTAATTGCTAACATGGAAAGAAATGTGACACTTTTGTGTATCCTGATAAGATGTTTTAGTTTGTTTCAAAACAATAGTAAGTCATAGCAAACCTTCAATTTTCCTAACATCACTTCATTTTAGGAGCAATGTCTATAGTTACACTAATCCAATGGCTTCTCTTGACCCAATTTATATTGTACCATGAGATTCTATTAAAAGAAACTAAATCACTGCAGTAGATTTATTCACCTTAAATAATTTAAGCTAATTGAAAAAGAACAAAACTAAAACTAAAACACTTCTCTCAAGCATTCAACTTCTGCATGTCAATTAGTAATTTAAACAACCAGCTAATCACAACAGCTTTGTGAGTAACACGACCTGCTCTATATACATGTCTTTCTAGTTCCACTGAGCTGAAGATAGAAGCAAACATTGACTCTGATTCAGCAAGCATGTGTATTTCTTCTGGGGTAATTAGGTAATTTCAGTAAAATGTTTTCATTGTGCATTTGATATTGCTCTCAATTTTTCCAAAGAATTTTGAAAATTCTTTCATTTCACATAGAACAATGAAAGAAATATCTAGAAATTTCACCTCTAGTTTTTCATTTGGCAATGAGTTAATGGCTTTTCAAATTTATAACATGACATAAACAAAACAAAATTTAAAACACTATTATTGGCTACAAAGCTTGCTATATCATATTAACCAGAAACTGAACTGCTATGGGTTGGTTTAAAAACGAAGAACCCAGTTTAATATTATTATTATGTTTTATTATGATTCCTCTTCTTCTTCTTAAGCCAAAGTTATTAAGTTTTATTTTGATTTAAGCCATGATAAGAGTGGCACACAATGAGATCACAAAGTACAATATTCTAATTGCCCCATCATTTAGAATTCTATTTGTAAAATCAATGATTATTTTTCTCCCACATTTATTTAATTTTATAATTCAGCCATTTGTAATACCTGCACTGTGTGGCGTAATCATATGCGTGACAATTTTACAAAGAGTTTTGAAAGCTTTTTGCAATACTTTTGCCATACATCTTTCTTATGAGAATTAGAAAATTCAAACATAACTTTATCTTGGAAGTAAAGCCTTTTGAAATATTGCCGAAGTGCATACTGAATAAAGACAACACACTTAAGTGGACTTTTCTCCCTTTAAACAGCATTCATCTTTTCAAAAGCAATAGATTCCACGTCCACACACAGTCTGTTGCATTATTCATTTCATGTGCAACCTCATGCTGGACCATAAATTGTTACTTTATCTAATCAAAGGAGACTTAACTCTACAGAAGGTCAAAGGTTTAATTTTGTGAAGTATTATCTTACGCTATGAGTTTAACCGAAAAATAGAAGAAGAAAAACAGCCAAGAAACTGGTAATAAATGAACCTTTATTGCCTCAGGCATTGGCCTAGTTAATAAACTTTCATTGAAGGTTTCTTTCAACTGTTACGGACAATGAGAGGAAAAAAATCTTAAATTACAGCCATGTGTGACTTTTAAAGCAGTCATTCTTTTTTATCTCAACCTCCCGAGCTCAGAGGAAAAAAAAAAAAGAAGACAAAGAAAGATTGTCTTCGATCTCTTAACCAAAAATGTATGTTTCTAAACAGATGAAAAAGTGCAGATAAACTTTTCTAAAGGCAGAGGTCAGCTTTGACCAATATAAAAAAATGCATTCTTTAGATGCTGAATCTTAGAGAACAATCTCTTAAGCTCAATGTAAAACTACAAAAGGGAGGAGGAAGGTATGTTTTCGTCCCAGCAACCCTAAATCTCAAATTATAGTCTCCTGATTAGCAAAAAACATAATGCTTTATTATGTCACCATTGCTGAACAATGCAACTGTAGTTTTAATGTTAATTAAATGTATTGTCAATAAGACATTAGGTACATACGATCTGACCTGTTTTCGTGCACAAATCTTACTTCTCCTGTCCTCAGAAACAAAAACCCTAGTAGCAAAATAATTCATTTAATTGGTATGCAGTTAAAATCTTTTTTTTTTTTTTTTTTTTTTTTGCAGTTTTTGGCCGGGGCTGGGTTTGAACCCACCACCTCTGGCATAAGGGGCCAGCAACCTACTCCTTTGAGCCACAGGTGCCGCCGCAGTTAAAATCTTTTAAGAGGAACAGTGATTTCTCTTTAGCTGATATTCTCTAACAATGGTGTGTGTGTCGTTTTTATTTCAGTATTTTGTCGAGAAGAAAACAGAGTTCTTCTCAACCATATCCATTTATTCCAGAGGCACCGTGTGGAGGGTGAAAGTTACCGCAGCCTCTGTTTCAAATTCTGTACGTGTATCTCCACCCCACAGTATAAATAAGGTAGATCTTGTGTCAGCGACAATTTACAGAAAAAGTGAGAAAGGAAAGTGGCAAAGCTGTGCCTCTTACCTTCAGATCTTCTCAAAGAGAAGGAGAAAGAGGGCTGGCTCTGTGCTCCCAACTGGACCCCCCCTTGCCAGTTTCTACCCACAAATCGTGATGCTCTCAGCGGGGCACCCAACCGTCTCCCCACCCCGCAGCCTTCAGACTGAACTGAGGCTCTACTGCATTCTCGGACATGTCCTCAGGGTACTATTTGGCCACCTTTGAGTCTAAACCTGATGGCGGCCTACACAGCAGCCCCAGGTGAACGCACAAGACTAGACTCCTACTGAGACATACACTCTGCACAGCTGGATGGTACTGAGCTCCACTGGGGTCAAGGGTGAACACATTTACACCTGCAGCTCAGCTCCTGTCCTTCATTCACTAAGAGCAGCCAGAGAGGCTTCAGAGAAGAGAAAGGCGCAGAGAGTAAAGACAATGTACCCCGAATTTTGAGTGGAAAACTAAATTCAAAACGAGATCAAATTCCATGCATGAGAAATTGAGGATAAAAACACAAGGGTTGGCTTGGCACCTGGGGCTCAATGGGCTAAGGTGCCAGCCATGTACACCTGAGCTGGCGGGTTCGAATCCAGCCCGGGCCCGCCAAACAATGACAGCTGCAACCAAAAAATGGCCGGGCGTTGTGGTGGGCACCTGTAGTCCCAGCTACTTGGGAGGCTGAGGCAGGAGACTCGCTTGAGCCCAGGAATTGGAGGTTGCTGTGAGCTGTGCTGCCACAGCACTCTATCCAGGGTGACAGCTTGAGGCTCTGTCTCAAAAAAAAAACACAAGGGTTTCTCGGTGGTGCCTGTGGCTCAAAGAGTAGGATGCCGGCCCCATATACTGGCAGGTTCAAACTAAACCCCAGCCAAAACCCGCAAAAAAAAAAAAAAAAAAAAAGTAAAAATCACAAGGGTTTCTAAAAAGGCAGTTAAACCCGGATATCAGAATCTGAAACAAATTGATATAATTGCTTTTCATTAATTAGTAGAGTTTTAGAAGCAGTGGGTGTTGTTTTCATGCAGAAACCACCCGCTCCAAGGTTACAAGGGAAGCGCTGTTCGGAAGAGCGACCCACAGACACGATCTCTTTGCCCCACTTTATTTTCCACCTAATTTGTAAATGTGCACGTAGTTAGAGAGCTGAAGAATGAAAAGGTGAAGAAAAATGAATAAATGTCAACTACTTTCTGAAAAAAAACAGTGTATTTGAACGTAAATAGTGAATGACTAGTTACAAGTGCGGGCATCAATGATTTAGTGATAGCAAGGGTGGTCATGCTTTATAATTTCAGTTTTCTCATTTATTGTTCTTTGAGAGAAAAAGGCTGAGATACGTTTAGAAAGCGACCTCAAGGTCAGAGAAGCATGGGAGAGTAACAAAAGCAGGTATCTCAAGTCTAATTCTTTGTTCCATTAATCAAAGTTTTATGGGTTTGGGAAAGTTGTGCTACAGTACACAGGAAGGATACGAAAAAAAGAAAGATCAAGGGAATTCAAAGGATTTATTGAAAGTGCAGACAGTAACTCTGACTAGTGTTTTAGCTAGATAGACACAATTAATTAATTGTAACACTGTGAAACTCTAAAATGCTGGAAGAACGTGCTCACGCCTGCAATGCAGTAATGTAGCAAAATACTTATAATCTTTCAACCACCAGGAGCTTTTGTTGGTTTTTTAACCTAATCCACAGCTTGACATAGATCCTAGGGTAATAGAACACAGTTCTTTGATTGAAATAATATCTAAACATTGCTGTACTAGCCTGGTGGCCTAATGGAGGTCTATGTTTCTGAAACTCGAGAAATTCAAGTTTAGAAACAAACTCGCAGACTGAGCTGAGCTGTGGTTTGAAAGTCCATCAAGAATAGCCCTTGAGACTGGAAAATGCCCTTTCTGGTTTAACAGGACCAAAAGCACATATAAAACTTTTGCAAATCACTTTTCTTCTTAACAGTGACATAATCAAAGTAAACCATTTTCTTCAGCCACTAAAAAGTTACTAATACAACAAAACTACATTGTTGATAATTGCAGAGTGTCATAAAAAATGCCAAGAATTTCAGAAGCGACCCATTGGCTCAAATGTCTAGGGATGGAGGTGAAAATGGGATCAACAGCTACAAGTTTAGTCCTTATTGCAGAGAAAGTTGATCCAGACAATTGGTCAAGTTTAATCACGTGGCAAATTTCAAGTTGTTCAAAAGCACACTAAGGAATTAATAAATGGACAAGGAAATTCATAAACGTACCATTTAGTTGGAATAAAAAACCTCGGTACTTAATATACTTTATTCAATGTACTTCAATGTGTAATAATGACAAGAATGTCACAGTTGAATATTTAGTTGAGAGTGGAATCATTTATTCCACTGTATTTACAGCAATAAATATAGTCTGATAAACTCCGAAACAGAACTGCAATAAAGTCTCTATTCCATTGTGCATTCTGATGAATTTCAAGAAGCAGAAGGTACACCATTAGTATTTACCAATGGTAAATCGTCTTGTAAAACTGCTAAGACAAACAGGAGGTGAATCAAGAACAAAACAAAGGCACTGGGAACATTTTGTATACCTGAGGCTATAAGCAAACTATGGCTGTATGTTTGGGTAATATGACTACAGTGTTTAAGTAACGAAAATGATTTTTACTGAATGTCTGCCATCTGACACTATCAAGTCACTTTATAAATGTTAATAAAAGTGATACCTGGATGATGACCAAATGTGAAGTCTTAGCATATTTTATCATGACACTGTAAAGCACGAGATGGGAAGTTGGAAGGAGGGTAGACAGTTAAGAAGAAAAACCCTCGAAGTAAAATAGGATATTATTCTAAAAGCATAGCAGTCCTGTACAAAGACGCTCCAAGAGCACAAGTGAGGCTATTTAAAATCAGGAAATCAACAATAACTAAAGTCTACTTATTTCCATCTTTCCTTTCTGCTGTCTATGGGCAGATGTCCCCATGGTTAACATGCTGGCTGAAGCAATTCCAAGAATACACCCCCCCCAAAAAAAAAAAATTAGCTGTTTATTCTACATCTTCTTTTATTTCTCAAAAACAATTATTTTCCATAGGACATCCAAAAGACACTCTCCTGAGAACTCCTCGTCTGTACTCACTGAGGGAGCCCAAACCAATCCTATACAAAGACAATGTGAGCAAATGGCTCCTACATGGGATGAAACATCTGACTGAGGCCTCTGAGGTGCACGGTAGGAGGAAAAATAGAAACGCATCACAAATTTGGATTCAGTTAGAAAGGAAGGGGTGACAAGTTCTTACTGGTTAGCAATTAACAAGACCTGTGCCAAAGGCGTTGGGCGGAATAGTGAAGAAAATAGCTACCAGTTTGAAAGATGAGCCAAATCACTTTGCTATTTCTATAGTCTGACATTTTAAATCCTTTCTATGTTTGCTCAACAGCTGACTTGTAACCCCCATTTTCAGAGGATAGTATCATTGCTTTTCTCAATACATCATTTTACTTACAATGACTGTCTTGGTCCTTGTACAGAAAAGTTCCATAAAATTATATCGTGACCTTGATTTTTATATTTAGTGTTACCGGGAACAGAAACATGAAATAGCACTCAACTGATGTGAATTTCCTCTTCTAATTCTTGTAGGAGATACCTGTAGACTAAATAATAAGATGGTATGTCTACAGAACATATAATAAAATGGTATTCTTCATTTGATTGCTACTCAAATATGTGACGATGAAATGTACAGACCAAACACATGGTCAATGTTGACACTTCAACATTTCCAGTGAGAGGGTGGCTAAAACCAAGGGCGACATTTTCTCAATCTTTAATACAGCACTACCATCGTTTGCCTCACCTTCCTCCTTCGTATGGGCGAAGCACAGTGCAGAAAAACATGAAATAGCAAGCACAGAGCTCAGGACGGGTGGCAGAAGGGAAGGTGAGGGGGGAGGGCAAGAAAGCTTTAAGAATAAATGCATTTATCATCATGTCTCTGCCGTGTGGTCTCTTCTTCACGCCCATATTCAATACCACCAATAGGAAAAAATAATTATTTTTAAACACCTAAAAATTTTGAGTAATAGAAGACATATGGTACATTGTCATACAGTGCAGACTTTGAAGTCGAACCTCTGACTTCCGATCCCATCCTGGTCATTAGGTAGATGGCCTCTGTTTGTGAGATCTAGTATCTTTTTACCCCAGTTAACTTTTTCCCATTTACAAAAATAAGGATCAGGTTCCCTGGGTCTCACAGAATTGATGAGCACATTAGATGGCGCAGGATGTATCCAGGTGTGGTTCAAGGTGTTCCGTAGCAGCAGTTTCCTTCCTTCCTTGTATTTTGCTGTCGTCTCTTCACAGCACATCCTCCCCCACCATTTTTGTATCTTCATCCTCACTGCTGAAGGAGCTGCCACTACCAGTTCAGAACAAATGGCAGAGCCAAGGCCAACACATTGATAGGAAAACACTCCTATCAATCCGCTCCTTCCACTTTATTTAGTAAGTAAATATATTCTACATGAAGAATTTTGTTTCACAAGTACAGTTGTGCACTGTATGACAATGTTTTGGTCAGTGCAGACCATACACACAGTGGTAGTCCCATAAGATTACAATAGAGTTGAAAATTCCTATTGCGGTGATACTTACCATTGTGTTATGACTCCTTCCCCTGTTTAGTACAGGAATGTGCTATACAGGTATGTACCCTGGGAGCAAAAAGCTATCCTCTATAGCCTAGGTCTATAGTAGGTTATGTTGCAGCCCATATGGCCTATGGCTAGGAGCAAGAGTTATAAGAAATGCCTGTATAGCTCAATAATGGAACACCTGGGTGGAAAGGGCGTGGAGAAGGATTTGGCTCTCCTAACAAGCATGAGAGCTCGCGAGATGACAGCAGTGGTGAATTGGCAGTCTCTACACCTGTGGTGTCGAGAAGCATGAGATCAGCCTTATATTAGGCTGGAGGAGAAGGCGGTCGAGGAGCATGCGCATTCTATCATGGACCCGCTTACTCTGACTCTGTCTCCTCTCCTGCCGGCAGAACGCCAGCGTGCGTCTCTCTGCTGAAGATTACCAAGCTCTGCTAAAGACTAAGATCTATCTTTCTAAGAAGACTGCTTTACTCTCTCTAAGACTCACACTCTCTTTCTCTCTCTCTCCAGCTAAAGTAGATAGCCCTCAGGCACCTAAGAGAAACTGAACCTGAGCAAGGTAACTTAGCGGTCCGCGTCTGGAACCTAGTTCAGCTGGGCCCGAGACCTGGCCAGTCCGGGACCCTGACAAGAAGCAACAGAAGTGACATGTAACAAGGTTATGCCATCTAGGTTAGTGCAGGGTCCTGTATGCTATATGTCCCTGAAAACACATCTCTCAGAAAGTATCCCTGCCACTAGGTGACACATGATTGCACTTGAAAGCATTAACTCTGGGTCAAATTTCAAAATTATGCTAAATCTAAATTATAACACACTAAGGGATCAATGACAATAACTACCTGCTATGGTGCATATAAAAATTAAATGAGGGAGTATACGTAATAAACTTCAACTCTTTGTTGCAAAAGCTAAGCATTCCATATATGTAGGCTAGGGTTTTGACATTGAAATACACTCATATAACTAAACCCCATATGAAAACTAATTTAAGATGGAAGCTAGATTTTTCAGTCATGCTCTAATCAAAATGAAAATAAGCAAACATTGCAAAAAACACAAAAGGATCACACATCAGCACTACACACACGTTTTCATTACACACATTTTAACTCCAAGGATATTTTATTACTAGAAATATATCTATGGTGAAGTCACACCAAAAAAGAAGATTCAATTAAATGGACAGGAGGAAAACTTCTCTAACAAAAATTCTAAAAGACAGGTTTGGATTTTAATTGCATAGTTACTAAACTATCCCACTGAGATGTAAGAATTGGTGCTGTGTGGGAAATCATCTTCCCTAACACCAGACTCACATTATGAGCTGAGGCCAGAACCAGGCTGGGATCCCTGAATCTCCCCGTGCAAGCCAAGCAACATCACTTTCAAAAAAACTACCCACCAGACACATGTGAACTCTTTAAGTATATACTTGCCCCCTTAACTATGTTCACTTTTTTATACTTGCTTTTTATTCTTATTGAAATAGGCAGGAATAGTTGAGAATAAATGCAAGAACATTGGAAATAGCTAATAATACCATAGCTACTTCCTCAATATACGTTAAGAACAAATTCATATCAACTACACATAGGCAGCGTCTCATTGACCATTATATTTATGTCAAGGTCATCGGCTAGTTTTGTTCCACAGACATTCTCTAGCTGTTAAGTAATTTAGTATATAAGCAGTACTTCTTTTGTCATAGCAACTCATTAGATAGATCTATATTATCTAAAGAGAAGTAATTCTATTCTGAGGAAAGTATATATTTTTCCATGTCCTTATACTCTTAGTTATGAACATTGAACTTCAACTGCACACCTGTAGGTATTATTTACTGAGTAGAAGTTAAAATATTTCATTTTTAATATATAAGTGTGATTCAAATTAAGTGATAACGACATTATCTCAATATAGAAGAAGATATTTGGCTTTTCAGGGCACACAGCAAACAGATCTATTCTAACACTATTTATATATAGCATACAAGGAATATCCCCACCTTTCTCTCTCTGGGGTAATGAGAGGTCAAATCAACTTTTGAAACAGGAAATTAGGGATTTATATAATTCTGAGAGGCTCTACACTCTGTCTTCCTGAATTCTGGTTATAATTAAGGCATTATGATAATAGTTGGCAACTACGTATGATCTTCCATACATACATTTATTCACATAATAACTAAAATTGACAGTGCATCTTCATCATAATAAATTTGTAAGAACTATTTGATCTTAATAATCTTAGGACAAACTATTTTAATTCAATTCAAGTTTTAAAACCCACTTGAAAGATAAATACAAACAAAGCCAGCCCTGACATTCACTTGTGAAAAATAATTCATTAGGAATAAGGCAAAATTCACTGGCAATTACTTAAGCATCTTTTTACTTTTTATTGCTAGTAGAAATCCGCAAAGGTCATTTGAAGTGATTGTCACGTAAGCCATTTAATGTTTCTTCTAAGAGCAAACTATAATTTTCATAATCATCGTACTACAACATATGCAATCTCTGCAACAGAGAAGAAAAAGGCAAAGGATAGTGAACATGTAGGCACTCGGTCAGAAGGGAATGCAACAAATGCACATTAGTTTTTTGAAAACCTACAAGAGACCTAGACAGTTTTGCAGAGGTAAACGTGTTCAGGTAATGAAGGCTTCAGTAGACTGGTGGAAAGAGGGAAGATGTTAACTGAGAATGGAGACCGAAGATGCAAAAAGGGAAGAATTGATGGAAGAATGAAGGGAAAACGTAAAGAGTGGAGCTCAAAGCGCCAGCCTCTTCAAGACGGGAGACTTCTCTGAGAATAAAGCATGATTAAGATTTTGGTATGATTTGAAATCATGCGTATCTAACCAAAGGTGTAAATTAACAGTCAATTTGATTCATTTTCTTTAAGACAGCTTTAACAATGCAAGTGAAAAACTGGAATCTTACATGAGAATGTATTTTTTTTTTTAGGTTTGAGATGTGTGCATCATAAGTTCTGGATTTATCATATGTTATTATTTATATATTTCATATTTTATTAAAATATCTGAAATATAATTTGAGGGAAGTGCAAGCTGTATTTGTACTAGTATCACACACATGCAAAAATATACACCTGTTCGGTAAAACTGTACCTATGATGTATGTTCATGAAGCAGGCACCATGTCTTAGTCAACATTTTATTCTAGCTCCTACAGCTACTCTTGGTATATACTAGACTTTCAGTAAATGATAGACCCCTTGATTAGTTTTCCAAGAGAATGGTGTCACAGAGGTAGCCTGAATTTCGGAGAACTGCTTACTTGGTATCTGTCGTGCTAGATTGTATTACTAGTTATGTTTTGTACGATATTGACACCTAATAAAGGCACACAATTATAAAGACTACATAAGAGATCATTGATTGGCCTTAGTAAGACATGAAGACACACAACAAACAATGAGAGTCTCTCCTTTTCCCTCATTTTCTTCTAGATAATTAAAAAGCAGGATAAATGCTGGTACAGATTTCAACTCTCTGTCAAAACTCTGATAAAGAGTTATTCACTTTCTTTCTCATTCCCCCTCCCCACTGCAAACTGTTGTTTGTTCCTAGATCATAAAATTAAGTCATTCTAGTTCTCTGTTTTGACATCTTTGACATTGCCCATTGCCGATAGCTGGAGATACTTCAAGTTCCTTACCTACATTAATGCATAGGCTTTCATAATCTACCCCTCATCAACCTTGCCAGACAGATCATTGACCACTGATTGCTCTGAACCACTTTATGCCTTATTTAAATATACCAAGGACCAGCCCTTATTTTACTGTTTGATCTCTGCATTCACTTTGCCAGAAACGTCCTTCCCCTTTCTTCTATGCAGAGTATAAACATTTATCAACATAAATAATCACCTCCTAGAAAAAGCAGTTATTAAACAGAGTTGATTATGTTTTCCTCTATCTCATCCTTTAAATTTTGCAGAAATCTCAACTACAGCCATACCAAACTATATTGTAATTATTTATTTAACAGTTTATACAATTACCACATTATTTCTTGAAGGTAAAGGCTATGACTTATTCAATTTTTGTTTTGCCCTCTAATGCCCTCCATGGATCAAACATTCAGTTTTGAATGAATAAATGCCAATACTACCAGAAAAAAAGTCTAGAAAACGTAGAAAAGTGAACTCAGATGGTCAATGCAGCACAGAATTAAAGATCATTTAAAGGGCCAACAATTTACCAAAATTGGACTTTTCCCAACTCAAAAAAAAAAAATGAGACTCTATTTTTCTTCATATACCAAATCCAGAATCTAGAGCTTAACAAGAATGCACCTATAGTTGAACTATTCTATATAAAGCTGCTGATATTAGACCAGTTTTGACTTACAAAATGACAACTCGATAAGGCTCAATTTAATTTCTATCAATTGATGACAAAAATTCCCTCCATTAGTCGAGTCCTCTAGAAAAAAAAAAAGCAGTGCCATAAACCTGGTCCCTAAACCCACACTCAAAACTAACATGCGTCTCTAAATTTACCCACTAATGAAAACATTCATCCTAGTGCTTACAAACATCAGCCGGTTCTGAAGTTGACACATTATATTTACCAAAGAACTAAAAATAAACGCTACCCAAAGGACAACAGAAACAACCCAGGCCTGAGGGAAGGATGATTGTCAGTAAGTTGAGCACCAGAGCTGCCTCTCCTCTTATCTCAGAAGGTCTTTCCACTTTGCAGATTAAGAGCAAAAACAGAGGCTGGACTGCCCATGTCCCACACTGGAACGGTCACGCCTGACACCTGCTCTTATCCCGACCACTGGGAAGCATTCCCTTTTTACAGCTTTCCTTAGAGTGCTTTCCTTCCTGGTGTGTTTGAAATATCAAAATACAAAGCCTATAAAAATGAAGCCTAAGGCTGAATCTTTAGATGTAAACTTTCTATTTTGTCTGCCTATTTAACTATAGGAGGTTATCTGAAGTATTTTACTACCATGGGTTCTAAAAGCCATTTTCTTAGAGTTGTTAAAAATATCAAAACTGACAAATTACATTGAGTGTTCAGAAAATAAGAAAAGTACTACTGTGAAAAGTTAGCAATACTGTGAGGAGCACTTAAAATATGCTAGAGAGTCAATCTTAAATGTTTCTGCCAGAAAATAAACATAGGAGAGAACTACCCATATGTACGTGTACTAAATTCTTAATACACGGTAAACACTAGGTTAAAAATGGTGCTACATCTACAGTATATATGGGTATGTGTATACACACACAAAATTCTAAATAAGAAGGATGTGCACAAAGCTAAGTAACTAATAAAAGTGACAGTTATTATTCAAATTGGATAAGTCTAACACCAGAATGGACACTCTTATCTACTGCACTGGTAAGTGGGCCGCCATGAACTGAAAAAATTACCCCACGTGCGACTGTAATATGTGAGTTTAGAGAAATGCGTTGGAACTTAGTTTTCATAAATATTGCATTTCACACATGTTAAACCTCATCCTTGATGCTGAAATGTCTATACTTCAGCCACATAATCACAAAATGAGGCCCAGCACCTACAGAGTGATGATATAATGTGACAGATGATTCAGAAAAACAATAATCATTCTCACAGAATCTAAAATCATACAATGTTTATTGGGTAGGTAGCTAGGTGAAGAATGAAGACAGACAGACTTAGCGGAAAGCCAGAGCTTATCTCCTGTGAAAGAACGTGTCTTACTTTGCAGTGGTGTACTGACATCAGATTCTTCTTGGATCTCTGTGTCAGCATTGACCTCGTTTTCTGGTGGAATATGATCTCTATCATTGTTTAATCAAATTTAAAGAAAAGTTAAAGATACAAATTTACAAAATTTCCAGATTGCCCATTTGAGATCTTTGAAAACAATTTGTTTCTTCAACTTGCTGCACAACTTCCGTGACGGATACAGAAGTGATAATCAAAACTTACAGTGCATCTTAGAAGGGTACGGGTGAAATTTACTAAATGTAGACTAGAAATGTCTGCACACAATAACGAAGAAAGTGCCATGAAAGCTATGTCAACCAGTTTGATGAAAATATTTCAGATTGTATATAAAACCAGCACATTGTACCCCATGACTGCATTTTTGTCCACAACCATGATTTAATAAAAAATAAATAAATAAATATAAAGGCAATGTAATTTAAATGAATTTAAAGAACAACAAAACAAATATAAAGAAAATTAAACCTACCAAAAAAAACTAAATAAATTCCAAGTGAAAAAAAAAATTCCTGAACTTCAGAGCCCTCATTAACCTCTCTACTCAGTCAATACATGTATCAAATGCTAAGCTATGCTAGCATGTTATTTTCACTGTCATTCCTCTACAAGTAAAATTCATCTCTCAATGAGGTCTCTGGAATACAGTAATCAGGACAGCATTTGGTAAACCCTCCACTAAGGCCTACCAGGAGGATACTGGTGATGTCTCTTTCTTAACCTAAGCTCGAAGTGAAAATAAATAAATAAATACAATCTTAGAAACACCATGTAATTTTTAGGCTTCTAAATAAAAATAGTCCTGAATAAGATTGTTTTATTTTTCTCTCTATATATTTCATTTTCCTTCTCTTTCTTTTGCTTTAACTTGTTCAGTCTTTGCATTTTATTCACACTCTCAAGAAAATTTTGTTTACTAAATATCACCCTGTCCTACATAAATCAGCCAAAGAAGAAAAACAATTATTATTAAAAGAAAAAGCCTGCAAAAGTCACAATTTTTTATGAAGCACACAAGTAAGAAAGTAAAAAAATAGTGCACGCCTGCAGTCCCAGCTGCTGGGGAAGCTGACACAGGTGGACCCCGTGAGCCTAGGAGTTTAAGGCAGCACCAGTGGCAGCACTGGGCTCTAGCTCAGTAGCTCAGATAATCTTGTCTCACAAAAAGGGAAGGAGGATATTTTTAATTGTCCATCAACTTAATAATCTTGACACTTTTATGACACACTTCAAAGTTTATCATTAACTCGTGTTTTAAATTAAGCTATTTGGGATTGAGGACATGGTAGTCGTTGAGAAGCACTCTGTCCTTGCCTCTTTTTACCTGCCATTTAATTCAGTCCAGTTCCAAATTCCACTTAGCTACTTTGGAAACCAGTTCAGATCAACCTTGCATGTGATTTCATTTGTGCTTTCCCTGTTTATTTTGTATTTTTCCTCACTATATACCCTAATTATACATCTGTTCAATCCAAAGTATTAGCATCAGACCACACAACTCTCTTAGCTTTTATTTTCCTTAATTTGATCATTGGCTTATAACTTCTCTTCTGCCTGCTAAATAGGGCATCAAGACAAAACATCTCTTGTCAGGAGATAACTCTTTAACCCAAAGGAAACAGCTAACTGGACTACTTTTATAAGGCCACCAGCCTAAGTCTAATGTAAATTTTCTCTGTTTGGTTTATCTTGCCCAGAACTTGAACATGTTTTGTTGATTATTCGTTAAACAACCTTGTTTTTTTTTTCTTTCCAAAATTTTGTCTCCTTTATTTCTTCTTCCCAAATATTTTTCTTAAATTATAAATGTTAGTTCCTTTACATACACTAATTACCCTATTTCTCAAATGCTAACAAATTAGTTTTCTCTAACAACATACAAACATTTCTGAGCAGTCAATTTAAAATTATGGGAAAGAAGATGACTTTTTAAATCAGAATATACACACACACACATAAACATATATGTCTATGTATATATGAAATCAAACACTGTCTCCACATAGCTATTGATCAGTGAATCAACCTGAAACATAAATTCCTCATCTTATTAATGGAGATAATTGCATCCACTACATAGGATTTTGTGAAAAGTAAATGGCAGTCAGTGTATAAAATGCCTCCTGGTACAGCACCTTGTACTTGGTTAACATTCAAAAGTACATCCCCTTTATTCTTTTTTCACAATTTCCTTTGGTTAACATTCAAAAATACATCCTCTTTATTCTTCTTTCCCAATTTCCTTTGCTAATTTGACTTTCTGGCACACACACACAAACACACACAAATGTAGTACAGAATACTATAAATGCACTAAATCTCAAAATTGTTAACATATAATTCTATCTCATGAGCTTAATTTACTGTCAAAAGCATTCTTATGAACTTAAATAATTTTTCACAGAGTCAATAAATATGCACTTTAACATCAATCTTAAAAGGGAAAGATGAATAATTTCTATTAAATATCTCAACACTAAAATGACAGTGTTCTGGCTCAAAATAAATATATCTGAACCTTACCTCTGTAATCTTAAATGTGGTATACCTATGACATAAGCCAGTAAACGGCATAATGTTTGAAAACACTGCTTAATAGTAATAATAATTATATTGCTTTACCCTACCAAAATAATAAAATTGAATTGCATAAATCAGTTCGTAAGAACATATTTATTATTCCGATTGCATAGTATACATTATATATTTCTTATAACCTAGTCAAAATTGATTTGGAACTTGAATAATCAAAATTCAGTATATCCATGTAATGCTTATAAAGCTATATTACTTATTTTAATGTCCTCCTCTTGGCCTAAATACTCTCATGTGTGAAATATTAGTGGCAATATATTCTAATTTGATTGTCTAAAAGTCTAAAACTTACATCACTGTATGCCAAAAAGCTAGGGACTCTGTGACTAGAAGAATAGATCTTACTGGCATATCTTTATTTTGTAAAGAACTAATACCAAAAGTCTGTATAGTTCCAAAGATTTAGAGTCTCTAAAAATCACCTTATGAAACAAGCACACAAACACTTCCTTCATAAAGAGAGTTATTTTGATTTTTAATTCATTTTTAACTCGAAAGCCATTTCTCTCGTCTCTTTGTTTTTCCTAAAAGAAACATCCAAAAATAAGCTCCATTTTTAGGTTAGGATAATAAAAATCTTGGGAAAGTTCCTTCACATCTTTGGGGCAATAACAATGCCTTTTAACCAGAGTATGAGATTCCTAAAATCATTGTGTATTCAAAAATAGGAAACAAGGTAGGTGTTTTGAACTTCTAACTATATAAGACAGAAATTAACTTACATAATGAGGGAGGGAAGAATGAAGGAAGGAAAGAAGGGAGAAAGGAAGGAGGGAGGACGGGAGGGAGGGAAGGAAGGAGAGAGGGAGGAAGGAAGAGGGAAAGAGGAAAGGAAAAGGGAGAGAGAGTAGGAGGGAAGGAAGGAAGGGAGGGAGGGAGAGAAGAAGGAAGGAAGGAAGAAGAGGAAGGGAAAAGGGAGAGAGGGTGGGAGGGAAGGAGGGAGGAAAGAAGGGAGGGAGGGAGGAAGGAAGGAAGGAAGGAAGCAAGGAAAGAGGAAGGGAAAAGGGAGGGAGGTAGGAAGGAAAGGGGGAGGGAGGGAGGGAGGGAGGAAGGAAGGAAGGAAGGAAGGAAGGAAGGAAGGAAGGAAGGAAGGAAGGAGGAAGGAAGGGGGAAGAGGAAGGGAAAAGGGAGAGAGGGTGGGAAGGAAGGAAGGAAGGAAAGAAGGCAGGCAGTCTCTGTGTATCATATTCATATGTATTTTTTTCTAAAACAGACTACAAAGAAAGAGTGGCATAATCATGTTTTTAACTCTCACTTAAGGGGGCTCACAAAATGACGATGTGATATTGTTATATTAAAGCAATTTCAATGCTCTAATAGAAGGTTATGTATTTGCAATGGGAAGTTACTTGAATTTCACACTGTAGAGCTGTTACTGGTAAGTAATTATACAACTGTATTTCCAGTGATAAAGTCCCATCGCCGTGCTTGTTCCCTTCCCAGTGGAAAATATGTTGTGAAGCAAAGAGCAGCTCAGGGATTCAAGAGGAGGAAAACACATACCATAAAATATAATTAAAAATTGTGGAGGCTGCGTATGACAAGAATAACCATAAAAAACAGATACAAACCAGCTGGCTGTTAACAACTTCTGAGTTATAAAAATCTTAAACCTGCTGTAAAGCACTCAATTCGATTTACATAACCACAGAGCTGACTTTCCTTTTAGACTCTTCTGTTGGGGATTTTTTTTTGACATGTTTTAAGACAACATAAAGAGCAACTGTGAAAAGAAGCCGTGTATCATCCTACACAGGAATTCATCCCTGCCTTAAGACTGGGCTTTCAAACTTTTATCTCAACCTCTCTCCTTGAACTAGAAAATATCTTTAATGGACACTGGCTGTCTGATTTTACAGCATTATTCTTCAGATGTTCATGTGTCTAATAACATTGATGCTTTCTGTGTGGGTTTTATGTTGTGTGCCTTTGAGTCACCGGCGTTACACAATTTCAGTTCAGTTGTACCATCCAAGAACCAATATCCACAGTCTATGAGAAAAGAATAATATTTTGGTCAACCATGACTGAAACAACTATAATTTCTTAGGAACCTAATGATGCAGACGGCAGTCTACAAAACTAACATAGCTTGCTGTAGGGAATTAAAAATAAACAAAATAAAATAAAATCAATCGTACATTGAGTGAAGTTTTGATGTATAAGTGCTGGCAGCAGAAATTGCCCAGAGCACAAAATGAGCTTTCCCGTTTGATAATTTGCTTGATTCACTATGTTGCTACATGCAGGGCATTTTATGCCTGACTTATATTCAATCCAGTCACCTGCTTAATGTTAGAAGGGTCATAATTATATACAAGGGTTTTGAATATGTAGTGTGTCAATATTTCGGGTCTGACATATAAAATATGTATATCCACTTTGAGATTTAACCATTTCGAGTATTGGGGGCAATAATTTGATCTAGAGTTAGAGCAACACATGAAACCATTCTATTTTCACCAGGAAAAAGGTAAGCAAAAGCGTTAACATCACTGACACAAGAATGTCTTCTTAAATACCTACACTAGAAACAGCAGAGGCACACAATTATGGATTCCAATTCTCGTTCTGTCATTTTCTGGCTAATTTTGAGCAGTTCACCTGCGTCCCAATATCTCCATGTTGCACAGAAAGTTGTTGGGAGACAACATGATACAATGTATGAATCCCTAAAATGTGGCTTAGGACTTTAAATAAACCTCTAAAACATTTTCTATTTTATGTGTAAGCTGTTTTTTGTTATGGTAGGTTGCCTAAGCAATTACAGTAACTCCTTCAGATCTTAAACCTGTGTGATGATCTTAAACAGAAATTAACCCTAAGAAAAACAGAAATCAGTGCAGCTGTTATGGAGGAAATAATAATGACTTAACTTTTATTCACTGACAAATTTAAAATGACAACAGGGAATTCAAGTATAAATGTCCAAGGTTCAGTGATAAAGGTAAAACTGTCTGGACAGTAATATGGATGAGGTGATGAAAATAATGAAAAAGGACATCAAGTTCATTATAGAACAGAGTATAAACATGGAAAAAGAAGAGAAAATTAAAATTTTAAATCGATATATCAGTTTTTCCTAGTTGTTTATTACAAGCACTATTAGTAATCTTAGTTATTAAAACACACATATACATCAATGACCCTTTAAAGCAATTTTAACTTTGCTACATCGTTTTGTCTTAAGAAAATATGATCTTAATCACTAGACAATTTCTTAGGACACAGCAATACAAATTTTCTGAGATCTTTTAAATGTAATTTTTCATTAGGTAAAATATAATAGTTTTATTCTTTTGTTGCTTAGATCTGTCAAAGGACAAACTAAAATATCAGGGAAAAATAATGAACATTATTTTAAATGTGCCCTGGAATATTATACCATTTTTATAAAATAGAATAATTAATGGCATGTTATTTAAGATAGATAATCATGTCTACAATTAAGCAAATTAATATGTCTAAATATGACATAACCAAATGTGTGTTTTCTGGATTTTGAATAACTAACTCAACAATTATATTGTTTCCGAAAAGAAATATAAATTTAAATATAAATCCCGAAAAGAAATATAAATTTGCTCGATTATGTGTTCCCAAAATAAAATTTCAAGTGAAAAGTTTTAGGAAAAATGGCTCCTTGAAATAAAAGTCTACTTCTAATTCACAGGCATCTTGAATCTTAGAATTAACAATAATGGTAATAGTAATAATAATTGTAAAATGATCTTAAACATAAAACATCCCTATACCACACATCTGGGAGAGAATAGTGAAGCTTTTTTTTTTTTTCTTTTGCAGTTTTTGGCCAGAGCCAAGGTTTGAGCCCGCCACTTCCAGTATATGGGGCCGGCGCCCTACTCCTTTGAGCCACAGGTGCCACCAGCATTTCTACTGAGATACTAGGGCAATGTGGTCCTCACAGTTTCTCACTGGACTAATATTTGGACACCCCCCACCCCGTCTTTCTCTCCCATGAGTGACACTCATTTATCCACTCCTGACTTCTGCAACAATGAAGAATTAATCTGTAACCTCTATCCAAAGACAGTGATCATTTCCCTCCCCAGAACCCCAATTCTTCTATAAATATCCTCATTTCCTTCCACCAATCTTCATAAAATACCGTGAAGTTCTGATTATCCCATCTGTACAAGTTGTTTTCTAGCACGCCCTCCCAGGACGTAACAATTGAACACAATACTGTGACGTGCTCTAATCTAAGCGAGCAGAGTTGTTGCCAAAACATGTGTCCAGCTCCTTAGCATCCACGTAACTTAAGAAATTTAAAAACGTATTTGAGTGAATCAACACATTGGCACTAGTACACTGAGGTTTTGTGACCAGACGTAAAAATCTTACTTGAGTTGAGCGTATCAAATGTTATTGTTAAAAGTCTTTAAGACAAAATGAAGTGGTGAATACACGTTTTTGGTTTTAGAATCATGATCCAAATAATAATAATCAAGCCAAGCATGGCTATAATCCCAGCTACCCCAGAGGCCGGGGCAGGAGGACCGTGGGAGCTCAGGAGCTTCAGAGCAGCCCAGTCTGAGACCCTCGCTCAGAAAAAGAGAAGGATATACAATAATCACAAGTGAGCACAAGAATATATAATAATCACAAGTGAGCACAACGCTGCCGATGAGCTGCAAGGCTGCCACTCAGTGATGTGTGAGACAGGCTTGGCAGTCAGGTTAACAGTCTCGAGCAAGAAACATCAGTGCCAAAATTTACTCATCTGTGAAATGGAAACCGTAATAACTACCCAAAGACATCTTATCAGGATTAAGTGAGCTAATATATGTAAAGAGACCAGTAACTGAAATATAATAAATCCCAATAGATGATAACGATTACTAATACGCTAATAATCTGAAAATTACACATTCATTAATCAGCCAGCGATTGCCTTGAATCTTTAAACAGCCACATTACACTCTTCATAATAATGTAAAATGCTATTTATCCTCAAAATTTTCTACCGAACTTCATTTTCCTATATTTGTGATGTACAAACAAATTTTTCAGTTGAGTAACACTCATTTCAGCCCAATGTAAAAAATTTCACTTCCCACCAGGATGAGATGGTTCTTCTCTTCATCCCCAGTTTTCCCTTCCTGTTCAGAAAATGTACAGTGCTTCCATGGACCTTTGGTATTTGCCACTTTGTACCTTCTATTATAGTTTCTCGAGTGGTAATGCCATCTGTTTTCATGACTCATGATAAATATTTGTTAAACAAATAGCCATTTTTCACAAATGACTTTTGAAATAGTTGGAAATATATTTGATGATAATATATATAATAAATATTTATTTCAAACTCTCTGAAATATTAAAATATTGTTTTGATGTCTATGAATCTTTTCCTTATCTGGAAAGAAAGGGGGTTTGTGATTGTGTATGTATGTGTTCGTGCAGAACTTTTCCAAATGAGAATAGTATTTATCAGAAGTAGTTGGAGGAATCAAAACAGAAACAGCAGAGACGGAACTTAGCCTGTGCTAAGCACAGGTTTTGGTAACAACATTATCATGTTAAATGTTTTAAATAAAACACAGAGAAGGATGAAGAGGAAGAAGAGAGAGCAAAAATCCTAGATTGAGAGGATATAAATGGCTGAGGAGCAAAGCCTAGGTTCAGATGAAAAATAGGAACAGATCTTTAATGCAAGAAATATCTATGCCTTCCGCTCAAGGAATTGTTAGATAATTTGAAGGTTGACAACTGCACAAAATAGCATATTGAACCACTGAAATACAGTTAAACTCATGCTCAGAAATTTAAGGGAACTGATACTGTCATACAGATATTTTGTGGTTAAGACTGAACATATAATTCAGAAATAGAAATTCTATTTCTATTCAGAAATTCTAGAGACTCTAGTTTTTCAAATTTTTTTTAAAAGCAAATTCACCATTTATTTGCAAATACATTCTATAATTCACATGGCCATCTCAAATAATATTGCCACTGCAGAGTTCCACACTGCAATACGTAAAGTTCATTAATACTCACATAATTTTTCAAATTTAAAGGGATTTCAGGGAATCATCTATTCACAGCAGCACATTGAGATTTCATTCCCAGATGTAAAATCTTAGACAGGTTGCAAACACTCTATGCTATTGTAAAAAAGTCTCCTGTGTGAAGTAGATTGGTGAACACATGTCAAAAAAAATCATGATCAAACCTGGCATTTTTGTTGACAGACTTTGTAGTGAGGCCAAAGGTGTAATTAGGCCAGAAAATTACTTTCTCACCACTAGAATTGTTCCCTTCAGGTCTTGAGTTATCAGTCCAGAAAATTTCATTAAACACTAAATTCACTTTAAGACAACTGTCAAAATTAACCAGAGGTGAGTCAAGTCAAGGTCCTAATATTCAAATCTTTCACTTGGATTTTGAGATTCAATACAAAATTAAAAATGCTATAGGTCCATTTTTTCTATCAAGACTAAACTTGTTGCAAGTTTCAGAAACAACCTGTTCCTTTGAACAACACAGAAAAACAAGATAAATACAGAATTTGAAAAACTTAATAGCCATAAATGGCTTAAATAATTTCTGTTCCCTATGTATTATGACTTTGATGTGAAAATAGTAAAAATTATTCACCACTATTATAGATGCAATGCAGAAAGGAGAATGATACCAATGATAGAATTGTGAATTTAACATTTGCTTTAAATAATAGGAAGATGGCTATAATATATTTATTAATAATTGGATTGCTACATTTTGAAAAGTAGAAACAAATGAGATATTCTGGTACATATATAACAAGCAAGTGAACAAGAATTCAGCATTAATATTCAAAAAGGAAATGAATGTTATAGGAGGACTACCGTTGATATGCTTTTTTTATTTTCCAAAATGTTACAATAACATAGATACTAAATATTTGAAATATAGTTTCAACTTTTTTTCAAATTACATAAAATATATAGATGTTTAATATCGCATAGTAAAAAGTCTTACTGTAATTTTTTGCACCAAAAATCCTACACGGAACTGTCTTTGAATGCCTATTGTAACACTGCTTCAACCAGGCATTGTATCAATTGCAGAAATAAACAATAACATAGAGATTTACTGTGAATGGACAATAGGGAAAATGGAGACAATAAGAGTGAAGTATTAATAAACATTGAGTATTAATAAACGTTAAGAAATTAATTTTTGGATTTTTTAAGGCAGTGATTTTCAACTGGTGTGCCATGGCACACAGCATGCCATGAGCGGATCTTAGCCGTGCCACAAAAGTTTTCAAGGATCATTAATTAAATATTTTTCAAAAGAGGTTCAAAGTACAATAAGTATGTAAGTTTTCTATTTTGGAGGGGTTAACATAATTTAAGTGTGCAGCAAAATTATAACTATAAGTTTGAGCACAGCATGAGATTAAATAAGGTCGAAAAACACTGATTTAGGGTGAAATATTTTGCTTGGGGTTACAGGTAATATGATGTGCCTAACTATTCACAACAGTCAGAAACAGCTAATTAAATATAAAACATCTGTCAGTGTGTTAGTACTACATCATTTAACAAAATGCAAGGTAACAAAAAAATTTTTAACTTTTCCACAAACACTCCATAATGTGATAGCCAAGTTAGAAATCAAATTCAAACAGGATGGCATATTAAGGCGTTAAGTTTGGTCATGATTTTTGAAATACAATTTTTAACGTCTTTCATTCCTTCTGCTATCCCTACTTCATGCCTCCAAATCATGAGGATGAATATTTCAACAATTTAAAAAAATAACTATTTTGAAATATTTCTTAAGCTTTCAACCAGTATTAGGAGAGAAATAACACTCTCTTGGAAATCTCATAGTGTAGACCAGTGACTAAAATGTCCACAACAAATTATTTGTCTAATCGATGAAGTTGTGTTGTAAGCAGTTTTTTAAATTAAGATTAAGCATATTGGCCAGGCATGGTGGCTCATGCCTGTAATCCTAGCACTCTGGTAGGCCAAAGCAGGTGGATTGCCTAAGCTCAGGAGTTTGAGATCAGCCTGAACAAGAGTGAGACCCCATCTCTAACAAATAGCTGGGCATTATGGTGGGCTCCTGTAGTCTCAGCTAGTTGGGAGGCTGAAGTAAGAGGATCACTTGAGCAAAAGAGTTTGAAGTTGCTGTGATCAACATCATAATGCCCCAGCACTCTATCAAGGTGGGCAACGTGAGACTCTGTCTCAAAAAAAAAAAAAAAAAAAAATTTAAGCATATTAATAAAAATTTGAGGTGTTCTTTTAAAATTTGACTTTGTCTCTAAATTTATTCGCACATTTTTCTTTTTTTTTTATTCAGACATTTTTCATCCATGAAAAATTCAATTCTCCCTGTTTTGATTCTTCTCAAAATATAAATGTTACCTAAAGAGATGAATGGACTCCTTGGAAATAGTACAGATGACACAGTGAAAAGAGGATTGATAATTATTCATCCTAGAGTTCAATCCCCAGTTGAGCAAGTTATTTAAATTTTGTGTGCTTCAATTTGTTCATATGCAAAATGAGACAAAAATACCTCCTTCGTAGATTTACATAAGAAATACGGTATATCTTACCTATTAGCAAAAAGTTCTACCATGTAGTAGTTACTGAATAACGCTTTGCACTTGTTATTTTAATCAATATATTTTATTAATTGATTGGATACTATTTAATTTCACAGTGCTTTGACTGAAACTGCTAGCAACTGAAGATAAAACATTAAAACATACAGACATGAAAATTAATTCCATATGTAAAGTACTTGAAATTTTGAAGAAAATGTACATTTATCTAATAAATTGTTTTTACTTCACCTGTTGTATCTTACATACAAAGCCTTGAAAAATACATTATATGTGTAAGACTATCAATAAAAAAGACATGCGATAAGTAGTATTATGTAGACAAACTCAAGCAACTACTTTCAAGAACATTTAAAGCATTTTTCATTTGCAACAATACTTCTTTGGTGTTTTACATCTGCAATATGTTGAAGGCGATTAGGATTATTCACTAAACATTTTTAAAATGTTCTCTAAAAATGAATCCTCTCTTTGAATGTATTCTTTGGGTTTCCAAATATTCTACTTATGAAATGCTAAATCCATGCTACATTATAGAAGAAATAAGAAATCATTTGAGAACGTAATGATCACTAATAAACATATGACATAAACATGACAAAAAGTGTCAAAAAATAAAGGACTCTGCAGGCCAGTCAGTGTGCTGTTTTAGGAATAAAACAAAGTGAGATACAGTATAAAAACAAAAAAGAAGAAGAGGAGGAGGAGGAAGAGGAGGAAGGAGAAGGAAGAAACAGCCACTGATGGGAAATTTTACATAGAGAGGGTCCCCCCATATAAAACAGAAGTACTTACCCATAAAATGCTGTAAGGTATTTTCAATAATATTCTGTAAAGAGCAACTGGAGGAGAAAACAGCAGCATACTCAATTCTTTACATGGCTAAGATCTCATGTAAAATCTGATTCTTAAACATGAACAGGTAATGGTAGTCCACTACAAATGTATTTAATTATAATCTTGAAACTTAAGACATTAATGCATAGGAACCCCAGAAACAAAAAATTTCCTTGAATTTAGGCCAAGAACAACAGTGGTCTAGGCAAAATTGGCTGGATGGACAGTCAACACATTCAAGGAAAGATGAAGATTGCTGTTGAGGTGAAGGGGTGGGATCCCGAAGAAAATGATGAAGCTGAAAACTTTTACGATCAATTTGAAGAAAATCTAAAGAAGCAACCACTGCTTTTCATTAAAATGACAGTATTGATAATCGGAAAAAGTGCCTATTTCTAAAATGTTTAAAATCCAATAGTTCTTTCTTGTTAATACATATAATATTTAATTGAAGATGATTTATGTGGAACTCACTGTCATTTCAAAAATTCATAGAATATTATTATGTCATGAAATCCATGCCGAGAAAGCAATTGCCATTATAAATCAAAAAGACAACTCATAAGGACAGGTCATATGGTAGCGGGTTGTCCTTGGAATAGTGTCTTTAAACTTAATTTATTCAATAAGTTACTTAAAGTTCGGTGGGATGAGATGAATATCAGTCCCAGATAACTTCAAAACATCATTATTCTCTAATATGAAGAGATTAACTTTCTAAGAATTTAGAGGTAGTTGCATTTATATTCATTTGAATTGACATGATTTCATGCAATTCTGCTTCAAGATGTTTTGCCCTCAGATAATTTCCTAGAAATATTTTAGTAAGCACTATAAGATGATAGATATTACAAAAGGCATTTACTGCTTTAATAGATGAATGAAGGTATTCAAATAAAAGGATAGGTTTTAAAAACCTTCGCAATGTTATACTTTAAAATTTAGAATATAGATGTTTAACACTTTGCAAAATGTTTTGTGATATGTTAACTCATTTGTTCTTCACAAAGTCCTATCAAGTAAGAGACAAGGCAGATCGTATGAAAGCGGTTTGTAAATGATGAAGCAGGTTATTCCAGAAGGCACACTGATGTAGAAAAATAACAAGTTGCAGTCAGAAAACTTGAATTGTCTAGGACATAATTGTGAAAGTTACAAGAGGGCTCTTCAAATTGTATTTCCTTTTCTCTAAAAGACTTTCAAAGGTACTAGTACCTACATATGATAATGGAACCAGAGAGCATAGGTTGTGTTACTCAGGGTCCACAGCTACCAGGTGAGGAAAGATAACAAAAATCAGACCTTTTATTTTGAAGTTAAAAGCTGTATCACAATACTAATTTGAAAAAATAAACATCCTTTAAAGAGAAAAGCCATAACTTACTCAATGCATTGGAACATTAGAAAAAGAAATCCGTGGTGGTCTTCTCTATGTATCAGGTTTGAGGCAACTTGAATTGAATTGTAAAATAGCACACAAGATCTTGAAATACATTGGAACCTCCAAAGATGACCACCTCCCTACATTGGCCACCTTCTTAAAGTTCCCCTAATTTCCATAGACTGGACATGCACCACATGTACTTAATGGAAGTTCCTTATGTTGGCCATCCTTACATTGGCCAATTTGTTACAGTTCCTTGGTTGGTCAACCTGCAGAGGTCTACTATAGTTTGTTTTACTGTATATGTCTTTAGCTATATATCAACAAGTGGACTTATAATAAAAAGCTCTCTCATTGATTCTACTGTCCTTAAGTGCAAAAGTGCATAATTGGATTCAATTTATTGAATTCAGTCACAGTTTTATCATTTTGAAAACCAGCTTCATTGTTTATTTTACAATATGTCAAACTATTCCCAGCAATTAAACAGCTCAGTATACAGCTATCAACCAATCTCCATTTTTGAGGTCTACTACCATTTTTAAGTGTGCATATTTCTGAAAGCAATATATGAGAGTTTGAATATATATTTGAAAAGTACCAATGACATTTCATATCCATAAAGCTTATTTTTTGCCACAAGCTCAAGTTTATAAGAAGAATTCAGGTTATTAAGTCCTGAAAAGTAATAAACATATTACTTTAAATATGTAATAAACAAAATTCAGTGTTAACTATTTCTATTAATACCTACAGAGCATATTAATGGAACTATGAATATTTTGCCAAATTAAAATTTTTTTTCCTATACATTTATAAAATTATCAATTTTATTTGTAAACCCAGTAGTATTGATTTAAGGATAGAAAGTCAGCAATTATAATTAACAGCTCTGGGATCAGACCATTTTAATTGCAATAATACTTGACCTTTGTCTAGCTTTATTGTTTGCAAAACTGCTGCTATAAATTGTGTCATTTGACATTCAGGACAATTAGAGAAGAATAATTTCAATATGACAAAAATCTTTCTACAGGTGAAAGAAATAAAAAATCAAAAATTTTGAATGGTTGAATTATTATATGTACTTAAGAAGTGATGTGCCTAAAAGATTACTATGACTTTAGAAATAGTCTCCTCTCTTGGGACTTTATTTTTTAAATTGGAAAGTTAAATCAAAATAATTCAAAGTAAAGTTCAAAGTCTTTCCTTTAAAACCCTTTAGGGATTATGTCATTCTGTCATCATTTCTGATGATGTTTATCATTTAAAATAATACTTTTTTTTTTTCATCTTCAGTTCCAAATCCTAACTCAGCTGTATTTCTTTATACGTACTGTTATATTCAATAATTGCCATTTACTCCTATTTACTAATTTTACAGATATGAAACCCTTTAGATGTATTCACGAGAGAAAAGCAAAGGAAACAAAAGAAAAATATATGTAAAAATGTATTTCAATTAGGAAAAAATCATTTTTCTTTGCAGGCAATAGTCACAGTTTTACTCATGAACTCACTATTTCATCCATAAAAACAGTGTAACAAAGGTATGATTGTGGGCGGCTCCTGTGGCTCAGCGAGTAGGGCGCCGGCCCCATATACCGAAGGTGGCGGGTTCAAGCCCGGCCTCAGCCGAACTGCAAAACAAAAAAATAGCCGGGCGCTGTGGCGGGCGCCTGTAGTCCCAGCTGCTAGGGAGGCTGAGACAAGAGAATCGCTTAAGCCCAAGAGCTGGAGGTTGCTGTGAGCAGTGTGACGCCACGACACTCTACCCAGGGCGATAAAGTGAGACTCTGTCTCACAAAAAAAAAAAAACAAACAAAGCTATGATTGCTAAAAATATGAAGCTTTCAGCTCAAAAG
>CAUYON010133986.1:0-14031 GCA_963573935.1 Arctocebus calabarensis
TAAGATAGACTCCCACTGGATTAAAGATCTAAAGTTAAGACATGAAACTGTAAAAATACTAGAAGAAAGTGAAGGGAAAACTCTTGAAGGAATAAGCCAGGTTGAGTATTTTATGAGGAAGAATCTCCCAGGCATTTGAAGCAGTATCAAAAATACACTACTGGGACTTGATCAAACTAAAAAGCTTCTGCACAGCCAAGAACATGGTAAGTAAAGCAAGCAGACAGCCCTCAGAATAGGAGAAAATATTTGCAGGTTATGCCTCCAACAAAAGTTTAATAACCAGAATACACAGAGAACTCAAATGTATTAGCAAGAAAAGAACAATCAATCCCATCTCAGGATGGGCAAAGGACTTGAAGAGAAACATCTCTAAAGAAGACAGGCACACGGCCTACAGACACATGAAAAATTGCTCACCATCTTTAATCATCAGAAAAATGCAAATCAAGACTACTTTGAGATATCACCTAACTCTAGTAAGATTAGCCCACATGACAAAATCCCAAAACCAGAGATGTTGGCATGGATGTGGAGAAAAGGGAACACTTCTATACTGCTGGTGGGATTGCACACTAATACATTCCTTTTGGAAGGATGTTTGGAGTACTTCGAGATCTAAAAATAGACCTGCCATTCCATCCTATAATTCCTTTACTAAGTATATACCCAGAAGACCAAAAATCACATTATAACAAAGACATCTGTACCAGAATGTTCATTGCAGCCCAATTCATAACTGCTAAGTCATGGAAGAAGCCCAAGTGCCCATCGAACCACAAATGGATTAATAAATCGTGGTACATGTATACCATGGAATACTACGCAGCCTTAAAGAAAGATGGAGACTTTACCTCTTTCATGTTTACATGGATGAAGCTGGATCTTACTCTTCTTAGCAAAGTATCTCAAGAATGGAAGAAAAAGGATCTGGTATCCTCAGTCCTACTATGAAGCTAATTTATAGGTTTCATATGAAGGCTATAACCCAACTATAGCACAAGAATATGAGGAAAGATGCAAAGGAGGGGAGGGAATGGGGAGGTTGGGGTGGAGGAAGGGTAATTTGTGGGGCCACACCTATGGTGCATTTTAAAGGGTACAGGCGAAACTTACTAAATGCAGAATACAAATGTCTTCATACAATAACAAAGAAAATACCATGAAGGCTATGTTAAATAGTTTGATGAAAATATTTCAGATTGTATATGAAACCAGCACATTGCACCCCTTGATTGCACTAATGTACCCAGCTATGATTTAATAGTAAAATAAAATAAAATAAAATAAAATAAAATAAAATAAAATAAATCCAGCAATCCCATTGCTGGGTGTATAACCAAAAGAAATGAAATTAAAAGAGATAAAAAAACCATGACTTTTAAGAGCAAAACCAAAAAAAAAAAAAAAGAAATAAAATTAGTATATTGAAGAGATATCTACACCCCATGTTTTCCGCAGTACTATGCATAATAGCAAAGAAATGGGAACAACCTAAATATCCATCAGTGGATGAATAGATAAAGAAAATGTGGGTATATACACACAGTGGAATAATACTCAGCCATAAAAAATAATGAAATCCTGTTATTTGCAGCAAAATTATGAAAGGCATTATGTTTAGTGAAATAAGCCAGGCACAGATAGACGATTATTGCATATTCTCATTCATGTATGGGTGCTGAAATGTGGCTCTCCTGGGGGTAGGAAGTAGAATAGTGGTTGCCAGATATTGGGAAGGGAAGGGGGTGAGGGATGAACAGAAGTTGGTTAATGAGTACAAAAATACAGTTAGACAGAAGGAATAAATTCTATTACTCAATAGTACAGTAGGAAAATAATAATAATAATTTACCGTATATTTCAAAATAACAAGAAGAGAAGAATTGTAACAGTCCCAATAGAAAAAAAAGATACATTTTTGAGATGATGAATATCCCAATTACCCTGATTTGATCTTTACATATAATATACATAAAATATCACATGTACTCCCAAAATGTGTACATCTATGATATATCAACCAAAAACTCCAAAAAAAAAATAAAAAATAAAATATATAAATACATTTTAAAAGAGGTAATTAAGTTAGAATGAGAGCACTAGTGTGGCCCTTATCCAGTCTGGCAGGTATGCTTAGAAGAAGAAGGGATGAGGACTTGAGGGGCACCCCAGGGAGGTTTGTGCACAGAGGCAGTATGAAAGGCAGCAAGCAGGCAAGAAAGCCAACTGGACAGCACCTTGACCTTGGATGTTCAGCCTCCAGAAACGTGAGAAAATAAATTTTTGTCCTTTAAGCCACTCGGTCTGCAATATTCTGTCATGGCAGCCCTAGCAAAACAGTATAAATTTTGTTACTGAGAAGTGGAATCCTGCTGTGACAATACCTAAAACTGTAGAAGTGGCTTTGGAACTGGATAGCGCGTGGATGTTAGGAGAGTTTTAGGGTGAATATAAGGACTGTAGGTTGCCTTTAAAAGATTACTAGTAAAAATATGGACATTACAGATGATTCTGTTGAGGTCTCAGGCAGAAATGAGGACATGGGGTACTGGAAACTGGAGAAAAGGTAATGCTCATTATAAAATGGCAAAGAACTTGGCTGAATTGTGTCCTGGTGTTTGGGGGAAAGTACAAATGGTGAGTGCTGAGCTTGGACAGTCAGTGAAGGGGAGTTCTGAGCAAAGTGTTGAGGTTTGGCTTATGAGAAGAACAGGAATTCAAGGTGGGGGAGGCAGGCAGAGGTGGAATTTTATGGACTAAATGTGTACCTTCGAAACTCATATGTTGAAACCCTAACCCTGATGAGCTAGCATCAGGCAGTGGGTCCTTTGGGAGCCAATAAGGTCATGAGGGTACAGCCTTCAGGAGTGGAATCAGGGCCCTTCTCAGGGAGTCTCCAAGAGCTTCACTGCCGTCCTGCAATGAGAGGACACAACCAGAGGTCAGCTGTGCAGCTAGCAGAGAGCTCTCACCAGCACCCAGTCACGCCACCGCCCTGTTCTCTGACTTCCAGAACTTTCAGAAACTAATTTTGTGTTGTTTGTAAGCCGCCCCGCCCATGGTTCTTTGTGATAGCAGCCCAAACAAATTAAGACTCCTGGGCTGATTCCTGTTTTGTGTTATCGATATGTCCGTATCTTTGTTTAATTCTTTCTTCTTACTCACATTTCACTTAACTTACTGCCTTCTATGTAGTTTTTAGCCAATTTCAATTCTTTGGAATAAGAGGAGTGTAATCCAACCAAGCAAACCAGCCCTCGGACATTGCCAGTCCTTTCTCTCCTTTCTGGTCTTTACTACAATGAAGAGGGGATGTCTTAATCTTGGCATGTATGAAGTAGGCGTGTGACTTTTTTGCTAAGGTTTTTTTTTTTTTAATGAGATAGATTTGTACCCTTCACCTAATGTCCTATTGGCATCTGTATGTGACCCTATTATTCTCTCTATTGCTATTCTTGTTGCATTATTTTCAGTAAAATATTATCAATAACATCTGGTGCCAGACTGACTAAGATTTTAGAGAACCTTAAGAACTGGCTTCTAATTGCCATTATTTGTAGGAAGATGGAAGTTAGGCTTGTTTTGCAAGAAGTATTCCATGTCAATTCTGTAAGACTCATGAAGGAAATCCAGAAATCATTTCAGTAGAAGAAATAAGAAAAAGGGAAGGGTACTGAGAGACACAGTTTTCAGACGTGATTTGTGAAGAAATGGAGATCCTAGGCCCCATGTGTACAGTGAAATGCGATACTCACAGGAGCTACACTCACAGGCAGCTGTCTTCTAGATGGAGCATAGCTGCCCATACTGGCTGATGCAAGCTACCCGTGTCAGCATTGGTGAATGGTGTGCAGATACTGAGTTTGTTGCACAGATATTTTCCAAGATGCGTGTGCAGTGATAGTAAAGTCTTCCCCTGATAATCATCTGTTGTTGTTAATAACCATTCAGCCATTTTTTCTGCAAAAATTATCAAGACATATAGTATGAAAAAGATATCCTTCTTTTTAAAATTATTGGCTCACAAAGATATTCTGATAAGTTACTCTTGGGTAAAAAACAAAGGGAGGGGAAGGTTTAGTACTGTTACCACTCTAAAGTAATTAAACCAGATGTGATTTTTAAATGGAGACAGGGTAGCCACACCCAAATAATGTTCCATGAAGGCACTGTGGTTTCTTTTCTCATCGTATCTCTAGAATTTTCATCCTCATTGTATGTGATAATTCCTACTGGACTGTATTATTCTAAACCGTGTTCTTTTCTTGCCCCCAGCTGTGGTAATGGGAAATAAACAAGGCTGATATTTACAACTCCATTTTCTTACTTGCTGAAATACTCTGCGATTTTGTTCCCTGATTGGATTCGCACAATTACTGGTTTGCTATTTTCCAAGCTATTGAGCTCAGGTTGCAGCTAGATCAGAATTCAACAGCCAGGGCTGCTCACTGGAATGATAACTTCCTGTGGCATAATTCCCACATTATCATCACTGATTTCTGAGAGCAAAGGGCAACCTAATTTTTAGATCTCAGAACTCACTTATATATGTTCATTACATCTAAAATGGAAGACTTATTTGAAAAATAACTGCGAGGAAACAAGAACATATTCATTGACATGTATATCATCCAAATTGCTCCTTTGAATGTTTTTGCTTTCTTTCCAAAATAAAAACAATATGAATCTGCACATATTTAATTCTGAGTCTTTGGTATGATAATTTTAGGCAAAGACACTAATGCAGTGTTTGAACAAATAGCATTTTGTCATTTTGTGATATACAGAAAACTTTTGTATTAAGTGCTATAGATGAGAGTATGTTATGCTATTTGCAAAGATCATTTTTGTCACATTTGTAGTAGAAGCGTACATTTGTAGTAAAAGGGTACCATGTTTCAAACTTGCTATTTACTTTGGTTTTAAGAGAAATACTTCTGAGAGATTTCTAGGTGGCAGGAATTGTGGGACTTGCGTGTGTACGTGTGTTATGTGTGTGTGAAGGTTCTGAGATCACTAAAAGCATCAATATTGTTGAAATGTACGCATTTCTTCTTTGCCAGTAGGTTCGCATTAAAATCTGGGGGAAAAGTAAACTTAAAATTAGAGGCAAAGTTACAAATAGAAACGAAGCCACGTTGCAATCCCCATGATTCACACGGATGTGTCAAATCTTGTTGTTTTGCCCACTAGACACTGGAGAATATGGTGCACTTTTGTTGGTATTACGAGGCTGGCTTTGTACAAGGATTCTCAGGAACTGTCCAGCATCCTTTGAAGTACTGAGTAGCAACAGTTCATCTCAAAGATCACTTGTGTCTAGTGGCAAAAGGTCCAGAAGTCAACGTCTGATATTTGTAACTTTAAACTTGCAAAAGAAGTGAATTGTATTCATTCTGGGGCTCACCTTGGGGTACATAAATGCTCTGATATGCTCTTGAATCAGTATGATCTTTGTAATGTCTTCAGTGACTAGACTGAGGAAACCAGCAAAAATGCTACAGAAAACATTTAGTCCCTACCCTTTTCCTTTCTTTAGTGTGCTATAGTGCAATTTCCAAAGCACATGTCACATGATAACAAGTGTTACCTGCTGTATTTAGAAGCCTCAGCCCTTTTTTAAAACTTCCATAGCATGGATTCTTCTTTTCAGATTGTTTTGAGCTTTATCCCAAATTCCTATATGCTCCTAAATTTGAATTTTAAGCCATTACTTTCTATAAAGTTCAAAATGGAAAAAAAAAAATCTGTATTTATAGTCTTTAGTAAAAATACCACCATTAATAATGGTTTGGACATTTACACACATTAAAGTCTTCTAAAAATCAGTGTTTCCCAAAATGCAAGAAATTAACAAGCATAATTTCTGAGTTGATGATATTCCCTTCAACTCACGCAGTTATTTGTTATAATATTTTGCATATTTGTGGGGTGCAGGTGGGGGCTCTTTCCACGCATAGGCTGTATAATGATCAAATCAAGGTATTTGGGGGTTCCCATCACCTTGAGTATTATCATTCCTGTGTGCTGGAAATAGTTCACACCCTCTTTTCTAGCTACTACATAATACACTTAGCTAACTACAGTTGTCCGACTGTCCATAGTGGCCAAAATGTGCTAGAGGGTACGTGGGACAGACTAAAGATCTCACATCAGAACTTGAACTTCTACAATGCTCAAAATCTTTTTTTAAATTTTTTTATTAAATCATTACATGATTACTTTAATGCAATCATGGGGTACAATGTGCTGGTTTTATATATAATTTGAAATATTTTCATCAAACTGGTTAACATAGCCTTTGTGGCATTTTCTGAGTTATTGTGTTAAGATATTTATATTCTACATTTAGTAAGTTTCACCTGTACCCTTGTAAGATGCACCGTAGGTGTGGTCCCACCAATTACCCTCCCCCACCCCTCCCTCTCTCCTTTCCCCATATTCTTGGGCTATAATTGGGTCATAGTCTTTAATTTATTGCTCACTCTGCATTTTCAAAGTGTTTGGTTCAGTTGCCAAAAAATTGCATTGAAAAATAAATCCTTTTTGTAAATTCCCTTAGGCCTCATTGTGAGTCACTCGAAATAGAATCAAATTTCGCTGAGAGTGTATTTTTCTATTCTTATTGGGAGAAATGGGCAAAATAAGAAATTGGGGGAGAGGATCAAAATAACTAAAATTAGTTTTATTAAGCCATACATATATTTTTAGAATGCATTTCCACAAATTTTGAAGGAAGAATTTTATAAGAAGAAAAATCCCAATTTTATGAGAAAGAATAAATCTTGTACATTCTTCACACACCTTCATAGTTTGAATGTGTTATTAATAGTATTGTTTTCCATGCTAGACTTTCTCTGATTCAAACTTTTTATTTTGTGCTCATTGTAAGATAATGGTGTATCCTAAATGAAGAAAACTTAGGAAATGCTGTTTCTATTTATCCCTAAAAATTAGATCTACACTTGGGAGATCTGACAAGGAACTACATGAATAAATAGCATCTTGGGGCAAAAACTGTGCTTTCTTCATAACTAAATTCCTGCCCGTAACTGCTAGTCCAGTACCACACACAATAGCAAGTCCCCAGCAGATATTTGTTAATGAAGGATTCAGTTTTGTTTTTAATTATAAGCATGCCCGAGGCATCGTAACCTAATTATTAGAGCTATTCTTTTAACGTGAGCTACATACACACACACACACACAAGTATATATGTGTTTTTATATATTTATTTATTCTTTTTTTATATATTTATTTATTCTTTCCTCTAAGATTTTTACCAAATTTTGCATTTCCTTGATTTGGAGATAAATTCAAAATTGTAAAGCTCATTGGGAAACATTGTGGCTTTAAAGGAAGACTTTTCCCCAGGCCGTTTCCCCCAGTCTTTGTGGTAAAAGCCCTCACTCGTGTTCCCAGACCTCCCCTACACCCTGACATGGCACGCTCCTGTGTCAATTTTCATGCTTCATCATAAGAACAAGCTGAGTGATGTTACATTAAAGGGCTTTCTGTTAATTCATAAACTTTGAAATATAGTAACATTATCTCAAAGGTAGTAACATTATCCTTAAAAGTTTCCTTTTTGATCTACTGTACATTTCATAATTAATCTGCACAAAATGAAAATTAGACATTAAGATCAAGTTGTTTTGCATAAACAAAGTAAGAAGCGAAAATAAGATAATCCAACATTTTTTCCTGAATTGACTATAGCCAAATGCAAAGCAAAGCATTCATGAGGGTCAAGTTGCCAAAGAACAAGATAAATTAACACTAAGAATAGTGAGATAGAATCATGGACGCTCAAATAATTGTTTTAATAAAGAAAGCCTTTTGATATTAACAACAAACAAAAAAACCCACTGGTAACAAAGGCTTTAAGGCTGATTTGGGGGGGTTACTTTCATGTATTAGATGCTCTGAATAACAAAACTAATATCTTATGTATTAGTTACTTTCATGTATTAGATGCTCTGAATAACAAAACTAATATCTTATTAATATGAAACCACTAATGCCATAATGAGTGTTATGAAGTATTAAAATCATTATCCACTGAGATCATGTGAGATAATCACCAAGCTGAGTGAATGCTTCAGTCTGAATCAACAGTGTGCTCAGTACATCTACTTGGGGCGATTGGTCCGAAGTGGTTATGGCCTATTTTTATAGCAGGTTTCCATGACAAAACCCCAAAATAGGCAGACACGACCACCTTTCTTTTATCTCCTAAGGAATGATAAGGAAGAAGTACCACTCATTCACCAAGCTTCTTAGTATCAGACTATGTACTAGGTACTAGCAACATAGTAGAGGACCAAAACTTAGTTTGGACAGTTGTTTGGTTTTAGACATGGAGCTGTGTGGGAAATTGAAGGTGAATTCAGAAATCAGGTAAGACAAATGTAAGCTCCTAGAAATTCTGCGTGCCACGTCCATGTAGAGCACAATTAATGCCTATTATTATTCCCAATGCCTGTGGTGTCTCTCGCCAGACCTGGATATCCACTTCAGGTCAGCAGGACGGTAATGTGAGAGCTAGGTCAGCCCTGTCTTGCTGGTGCACCCATCTCTCCAGGTTAAAAGATCCCTTGCTCCACTCAGCCTTGTGGATCCAGGAAAACAGCAACTAAGGGACAACTGGAAGCTTTGAAGTCAATAAGGACCCAGGACATTTGCAGCTAAGGAGCAACTGCGACCTTTGAGGTAAGTTTTCCCTGCATACACATTTCAGAGGGCATCCACTGCTCCCTAATGCCACCTTAAAAACTGTATATATATATATATGTAGTTTTGAGTCTATAAAATGTTTATATATACATATGTTATATGTTTATGGGGATGTTACATAACAGGATAAAAGATAACTTAAGTCTTATTCTTTCCATGTATATCAGAAATAAAATCATATTTTATATTTAAACATTTAAGAAATTTTAATGGGCGGTGCTTGTGGCTCAGTCATTAAGGCCCCAGCCCCATATACCAAAGGTGGCAGGTTCAAACCCAGCCCCAGCCAAACTGCAAGAAAAAAATAGCCAGGCATTGTGGCGGGCGCCTGTAGTCCCAGCTACTCGGGAGGCTGAAGCAAGAGAATCACCTAAGTCCAGGAGTTGGAGGTTGCTGTGAGCTGTGTGATGCCACGGCACTCTACCCAGGGTGATAACAAAAAAAAAAAAGGAAGAAATTTTAATGGTTTTAAACTTTTAAAAGAATACCATACAAATTTAAAGACCAACTTCTGCTTTGGAAACATTTATGCTTCTGTGAAACTTTGTATGATGTTTCTCCTAATCCTCCATTCTCACGTTTAAATAGGAGATGGTGCGAGACTATAGCAGGAGAGTGGCAGGATTGAGCCACTTGTCGGGAAAAGTTCAGCCCAAAGTTGCTTTTTCCTCGTTTCTCAGAACGTTATCCAATATTGCATCCAGAAAAACCTGTTTTGTTATCATACATCACTTTTTCAACGTATACAGATGAAAGGCATACCTTCATTAGGCATTTCCTGAATTTCAGATAATATATATAAATCAGAAATGTTTCCTTCATTTTCACCACGAATGAGCCACATAAGACACTCTTGGTCATAAAGCGAATTCTGGAACGATAAACCTTTGCGTTTATTCTGCAGGAGAATGTGTTCTCTGAAACGGCTCAGGAATCAACACTGAGAAGGCTAAGCTCCCGTTGAATGCTTCCAAGTATTGGATTAACACGTAAAAGGAGAATCACACTTTCAGTAACTGTTGAACATGTGGGAACACGTGTGTACATCCCCAAGGCTTTGAGTGATGTAGAGTTTACCGCTTCCTTTTACAGTGTAATTTCATGTTTTTGACATGAGAAAAATAAACCCCTAACAAAAACCATTTGCTTTTAAGCAAATCCACTCTATTTTCACAGATTTGTGCTGGTCTCTAACACCTGACTTATTATAAACTACGGTAACAACTTTGGTTAATTTCCTCCTCCCTCCAAGATTCTGCCATAAAGCTCATAAATTCTGAAGGCTTTTGAATGTATTATGGTATATTTTTAGCTGCCAACCTAGATTTAACCCACTGCATATTTTGTATAAACTGGCTGAAAGTATATAACTCACAGCACCTACCCATTGTGTTGTCATTTTTTTTTTTGTTTTTCTTTTCCTTCTTTCCTTTCTTTCTTGCCTTTTCCTTTTCCCTCCCTTTCCTTTATCTCCTTCCACTTTTTTTTGCAACACTTAATAAAATGTCATTAACACTGTCTAGACTTTTGTTGTAATAGTCTGAGCTTTTCAGCACAAATGTTGCGTTAAAGCGCTGAGCTGCGATAGTCAGCTTTGGTTCCTGTTTTCTGTACTTTCTGGCATTCACGTCTTATGCAAAATATTTTAAGGAAACTTACACTTTTCATTTCTGTCTCTCTCTTTTTCTTTTAATTTGAAAGGTGAGTTTAAATGATAGTAGGTAGGAATACATGAATTTTTTTCAGATGGAACCTAGCTAACTAGATGGAGGGAAATAAAATGGAACCTCCTTCCCTGGATGCTCCTTCAAGAAAGGGAAACGGAGGAGAATCTCGCCCAGATTGCAGAAGGCCCATAGTTGATGATGCCAGAGGCTGAACACAGTGCCGGGGCTTCCCCTTTGCCTCAGGCCCTTTGTGGCCCCCGCGGTATCTCTCAGTTTCGCTCACGTTATTTACTCTCGTGTTTTCACTTTTTCTGCTTTCATTCACATCCTGCCATGTAAGTCGATCTCAGCGCTGATCAAGAAGCCGGGGGAGGTAGGGGAGGGTGGCAGGACAAAAATCATGTTTAAAAACTAATTGAAGACGTGCGATAGTAATTTTTGAATCTTAAACATACATTATTCTAAATCAAATTCACTACAGGCACAGTCGTAGGATGGCCTGAACGGCTTATATGATGTTATATGGAATCTCCACACCACAAAATTGGTAGACTTTGAACTGTTCGTAACCAACTTACTTTGGAGGAAAGAGAAAAGAATATAGTGCAAAAAAGAAGAAGAAGAAGAAGAAGAAGAAGAAGAAGAAGAAGAAGAAGAAGAAGAAGAAGAAGAAGAAGAAGAAGCAGCAGCAGCAGCAGAAGCCAGGGGAACTGATGAAGTGGAGTTTTAAATGGTATTTACATACTGATTCTATGTAAAAGAAAAGAGATTTATCTAGATATTTATTTAGTACGTTGTCAACCCAGGCTGCTATGCTAATTCCCAGGAATTATGGGTTGGATCTCTTGCAATAATGATGAATGAGCATCAGCACCGTCTGGCAGTTCCATATGAAAATATTTTATTCTGTATCTCTGCAAGTATATTATTTATGATGAATATTTCAAAATGCACAGCAAATGCATACATATTCATCACTTAAACCAATAGTACCGTAACACGAAAGTACTCCCCTCCCCCGAGAAGTAACAGAGGGACGTTTCTAGTCCCTGAGAGGACCCTGCACTTCACCAGAGGACACGTAACTTCGGTAGAATCAAGATGCTCAGATAATGGTTAATAGAATCATGAAGCTGTCTTCGAACTGGGTAGACCAAGGTTCACATCTCTACTTTACAATTTGTATTGGACCTTCTAACTTACTCTCTGAGCCTTAGCCTGTCAGTCTGTTAGTTGGGAATATATATCCTTGCCATAGGGCATTGCTATGGTCATGAAGTTTAAAAATGGCACCTACCAAATGCAAAACAACAGCTAGAATTATATTGCTGCAATGAAATATTTCAAATTTATGAAGAATTATATTGCTGCAATGAAATATTTCAAATTTAAAAGGTCTGTTCGCCAAAGAATATCATGTAGCTTTATGCAATCTCACTACAACTCCACTCCCATGTTTCACTTATTTAGGTGAAATATCACCTGATTCAGAAGAAATTAAATGTTTCAGCCCCAATTTGTCCTCCGCCCTTTCTATATTAATGCTAACAACAGTGTCTTCTTTCTAAAAATGAAAACAGTTGAGATACTGGGATGTGTTCCATGGTGGTTGACAGTCTCAGATAGAAGCCATATTCTGTTCCTCTGGGGAGATTAAATCCTCGATATTCTAATAATCCCTCCCCCACATACATACAATCATGTAGCTAATTCCAACCCCCAGTAGTTACAGACATATCCTATCTAAAACGGTTTATGATTCAGACCTAGGCCATCGAATCACCCTGCAGTGGAAACCTGGCCCAGGGATGCCTTCCACGCTGCAGCAAAGCCTTTACAGAACGTCTCGGCCGCGGAAGGGCTCACGGTAGTGCTTGTTAGCGTCTTGCTCCAGTACACAGAAAAATTGATTCTTTTAGCAGGTCAAATTATTTTTGTATTTTTCTTTCTTCATGCACAGTAATTCCATTCTTGTACCTGGTCAGTTCCTTTAAGTCAGATTCGGTTAGGGGAGCCACATCTTATTATCCTCTGCCACCAATGCATGGTGCAGAGACAGTTTAATTCTTAAGGAGAGAATCATTTAAGTGTGACCTATTGTGTTAGTCCAGATGCTTTTCATATCAAGTGCCGAGGAGCTAAAGAGGTCTTCAATTTGTCTAAACCACATTGATAATCTGTATTGAACTTAAAGTGCCCACTCCCTTTTCCGATCAGCTCAACTATTCCAAGATATTCTAAGGTGAATTTGAAACAATACAGAACCTTTAGCTAATGTCTCTAAAACAGATGACTGGGTGATTACAATGGCTCATAGGACAATTGCTGCATGGCTAAAATGACTGGCAAACCCAACTGTAACAAAATTGAGGACGTGTGGCAGATGCCTAGTCTATGAAAATGATCAGTGTAGGGAGGTGGTCAGTGATGGAGGCTCTGCTGTACTGTACACTAGCTGTCTTAGGCACTTGCCACCTAACTGAGACTCATGACTCAACTTCAGCACTGGTCTGTATTCAGTCATTAACAGTATTATTGTGGTTGTCCAAATATGTAAAGGCAGTATGATTCCAGAGCTACGTATGGCCTATAAGTGTGAAGAATAATATGGTTGTATTTCTGGCTGGCTGGAATTGTGGTTAAAACAAGGAAACCCATAGGGAAGAGGAGTGTTAAAGATGTTATAAATAACATATGGAATCCATCTGCCCATAGGCTAAAATGAAAAGGTAGGAAGGTAAGTAGAAAGACATGAAAATAAAAATAATTAATACATATATATATATTATTTGTTTATTTGTTTGGTTTTCTGAGACAGAGTTTCATGCTGTGGCCCAGGGTAGAGTGCTGTGGTATCATAGCTCACAGCAACCGCAGATCTTGGGCTTGAGCAATCCTCTTGCCTCAGTGTCCTGAATAGCTGGGACTTTAAGAGCCACTACACTCAGCTAGGTTTTTTGTCTGTTTTTAGTAGTGATGGGGTCTCACTTTTGCTCAGGCTGATCTTGAACCCCTGAGCTCAGGCAATCCACCCTCCTAGGCCTCCCAGAGTGCTAGGATTACAGGCCTGAGCCACCCCGCACCCATCCAAAATATTGAGCACTTACTTTGAAAGATGCTTCATCAACATTAGCTTACTGAATCTTCAACATGCCTAGGAAGTATATACTATTTGTATTCTCCTTGGAAAATGAGTCTTGGAGAGATTGGAGCTGCCCAAATTTCCAAAGATAGGAAGTAGCCAAGCTGAGATTCAGGTCCATTACCATCAATGTCTGTTTGTAACTACAATGCCAGATGACCAGTTTCTAACAAGTGTGAACTTGGGGATTCATGAGGCCGTAGCCGGGGCCTCTGTTTGCAAACACTGGCAGGAGTGAGCTAGATCAAAGGTGGCACATGGCCCTAAGTCAGACATCTGATAACTGTAATGAGGCTTCATCCAGCCTGATCCTGAAGCAATTTGTCAGATATGTTTCTCGGCCAAGAAGCATCTTCTCACGTTGTGCTTTACAGTGGTTTTTCATAATGTTTGTTCCTGGGTGGCGCCTGTGGCTCAAAGGAGTAGGGCGCCAGCCCCATATGCCGGAGGTGGCAGGTTCAAACCCAGCCCCGGCCAAAAAC